>JAJFZI010023745.1:0-13498 GCA_022379055.1 Anilios bituberculatus
ATAGATAGATAGATAGACTGTAAAAGAATTAACACTAAAAGTTCACATGTGAATCAGTCCTAAATCATCCCAAAGTCCTTATTTAGGCAAACTCCTTACTTACTCAGATTCACATGCTGAACTTAAAGCATAACTTATTTTTATCAGATGTATGTTTAGATGCTTCTTCATAAAAAAATAATCCTGAAGCAGTTTACAATGTTTGGTTTTTAGTTTGGATGTGTAAACCCAACTGCTGTGATTTCCAAAACTGTGGTTTATGGCTTAATGGGCTGGAGTCCTAGAGTCAATTGTGGTATATTCAATATCCTGTTATTCCAGTCATTTTTATATGTTGTATGTCATCCAAAGTCCTTCAGGATTGGGCAGCTTATAAACTTAATTAAACAATTACCAGTAACAATTAAAAGAGAATGAAGACAGATGCTAAATGTTCTTCCAAAAAGTAACTTAAAGCAGGGGTCCCCAACTACCGGGCCACAGACCAGTATCAGGCCGTGGGCTGTGCCAAACCGAGCCACACAGAAAGAATATGTAATAATTATATATTACACACTTTATTGTGTTTTACTATGCACTTGAATCCCCACCCCACCCAGGTCCGTGGGAAAATTATCTTGCATGAAACTGGTCAGTGGTGCAAAAAAGATTGGGGACCGCTGCCTTAAAGACTTAGAGAATCAGGGTTGCTGTTTGAAATATTCTGGCAATTTAGGTTGTTTATTCATTTGCACTGTCTCCAACCTACCCCAATCCAAAGGGATGCTGGTTGACAAACAAGAAGAAATGAAACAAGAAAATATATTAATAAATAGCTAAAGTCTAGAACAGTATCAGAAATCAAAAATCATCTCAGTCAGCTGAGATCAAAAGAATGTTAAAACAGAACAGCTTGAACTTATTTGTGGAATTGAGGGATGGTGGTCTTTCTGTGGGGAGAGTATCCCATAAGGTGGGGTCACTTACTGAAGAGGCCTGCCATCTCAGCCAGCTGGACCTCATGTGATGAAGGAATAGCCCACAGGCCCAGTCTTGATGAGTTACCAGATGGTTAGGTTTTGATCTGGTATGATGTACCCCCTTTATTCCATTAATCTGATCGTTTTCCCTGCTGGAAAAAACAGTCATAGTATTTTGACCTTACTGGAAGCACAGATTTACCTAAATGTGACCTAAACAAAACTATTACTGAGTCAATAGAAGTTGTAGACAAATCACCCAGCTAAATCATCCTTTAGCTCATTCAGTAAATTGTTAAACTAATATCCTGGTTTTACTGAAACGGCTTTGCTGATCGCTGATCTCTTGCTTTTACAGCGTGCCTCTGAAGAGGAGGTGGCGACCCTGCCAACTACCATATACACAACAGCCGAGCAACGTCCCAACGCCTATATCCCTGACGATGAAAACGTCCTCCCGCTACCGCGGCCCTACGGTGCCTTGGCGCCTTTCAAACCCAGCGAGCCCAGCGCCAACATGAGGCACCTGAGAAAACCACTTGTGAAACCGATAGAAATCTAAGTGACTGGCTTAAAAAAAAAAAAAATCAGTATTAGAACTTTTCCAGAGGACCTGCAGGTTAATGGCTTAGTAGATCAAAGTAATATGTTTGTCTCCTTAACCCCTCCTGATTTCCCTGAGCCCTAATAATAATATTATTTCCCTGAGCAGGGATATCGTATCCTTTAAAACGGAAAATAGTGTGGGGTGAGATTATAAAATAAAAGCACTGACAGTGCTTTACACTATGTCAATATTACAAATGTTACCACTGGAACTCTTGTACATTTACTATGAAGACTTTTAATACTATATTGTACAGTCTTAGGAACAAAGAAAGCAGTCCCATTTTGTACCCTAACTTCATCTTTCACATTTCATACAGTCACTTGCAAACGGGTAACCTGCTTCTTATTACAAATGTCTGAAACTGTTTCACTGCATGAATGAAAGGAAGATTCAAGTAAGCAACCTTAAAACTATTTTAAACTACATTTCATAAACAAGCCTACCTGGCAGAGTTGTTTGAGGGATAAAATGGGGCAGAAGAAGTGCTTTGTACATCACTTTGAGGTACTGAGCAAAAGGCAGGATAGAGTTCAATTTGAAATAATGTGTTAAACAGATACTTGTAATCAAACAGGTATTGGCTGCATTTCTGCACCATTAATTCCTCCAGCCCAGTTGGAACAAACACTCAATTCTGAAACATCTCATCTGAAGGGTTTTCACCATTTGCTTACTGCAAGTCGAGCCCCTGAAGAAGTTTTCTCTGCAGCGACAACTGAATTACATCAGTGCAAATGGTATGTCAGCATGGGAAAAAAAATGAAACCATCCAGCTGACAGCCAACTTTTCTACTGTTACAATGTCAGCTTGAAACACAAATTGGGCAGACCCATTGTTGTCTAAAGAGAGATGAGATTTGCATTTCAGTTAACTTTTTTTTCATACTGAAGCCTAATCTAGTACAGGGTGCTTTGGAGAGGCTCTGATCTACAGCAATGTTCCTCAACCGTGACAACTTCCAAGTGTGTGGACTTCAATTCCCAGCATTTTCCAACCCCCTGGTTATTGCTAAGAATTTTGAGAGCTAAAGTCCACACACCTGGAAGTTCTCAAGGTTGAGGAATACTGATCTACAGTACATTTCCCAAACTTTATGACTGCCAGATGTATGGACTTCAACTTCCAGAATTCTTAGCAGTGCCCATGCTGGCTGGGAAATTCTGGGACTTGAAGTCCATACACCTGGAAGTTGCCAAGTTTGAGAAACATGCTGTTCTATAGCTCCCATAATCTCTTTCTGTCAATCAGATGAGGCTAGTGGAAATTAGTTCAGAACATCTCAGAAGAAGCCAATTGCTTACTTCTTGTCCTTCTGAGATGTTCTATGTCTAAAATTGATAAGTATAACCTAAACTTGTATAAGTTCTACTGGTCAAGTAGAAGAAACTGGGGTGACTGTAATGGAATGAAGAGCTTTGGGGTAAAAAAACCCCCCAACCCCTAGATAATGCCTGTTCGAAGTTATGGATAGCACAGAACGCTAAAATAAATATGTCAAAGTAGTGGTACATTTACAAAGTTGTAAAATACACCCAAAATAGAAGACATCCGTTAGGTATAAAAAACAATCACCTCAATGCCCAGTTCCAAATCTATACATTTATTTCCATTTACAAAATATATTTTGATTTGCCAACTTGAATATTTCATAGTCCCCTGTCAATGTAGTTTCATCTGTACATAACTATAATACAACAGCAGCCAATTCCATATTGCTCTCTTACATTATTCAGACTTACATATATAAACAAGACTGCTGAAATAAGCACATTTTATTCCAACATTTACTCCAGAGGACAATTTCATCATCATTTTGCAACTGCTTTTAAGTCTGACTGCTTTAGGGGAACAATAGTTTATTATATTACCAATAAAGACTATATTAAATCCATATTCAAGGTTATGTTTGTAATATATCTGTGAGACGGAAGTTCCATTCATTTTTAAAAGTATAAAAATTCAGAATATTTCAGGGTGCCTATTTGACGACAGACACAACATCTCAAGACTGAACTCTTTTAAATTCAGCTCACGACATGCTTCCATTTCAAAAACGTTTCTCCACACTTTGAATTGGCTGCTTTGACTATAAGACAATAGCTTCCAATCTGAAACACAGCTATTTCAAAACTGACTGCATTCAAAATACTCAAGATGTTTGGCACATCCCCTTCATTCTTTAAAGCCTTGATTTCATGCATTACAGCAAACTTTAATCATTTAGCAGTGAACAAAACTTTTCAGGTTTTCTCTTTAAATTTATCTTTGCAGCTTCAGAGCAGTATCTTCACAGGCAGCAACATTCAGATGCTCACAACCATAAGAATTTTGTATTTGATAAATAAATCAATTAAAGTCCTAACAGCAACGTAGTGTTCTGGAAGGCCAACTCTTCAACCAATCCTGCATTCATGTTACCTTGCTCTACAGAAGCAGTCCATCCTAGGATAGATAATGGAGGAAAGAATGCAGAAGGATTAAATTCCGATTGCTGATGTCATTAATATAACTAAAACTACAATGGTTTCCTTTTAGTTACAAGACCCACAGCAGGATAAGAAAGTATGCCCAAATTAATGGACGCATTTGTCCTAAAACCAAGAAAATCACAGATAAATCTTTGATACTTTTTTTCCCCTTTAGAAGTGTTTTGTGCCTTTTCCAGTTTTAGTATATTTATCAAACTAATTGCAACAGAAATAGCTGAGATGATCATCGTTACTGAAAAACCCAATGTTCTCTAAAGCAGTTCCTGACATATCAGGTAACATACAAAAGCTCTGTATCCCTGCACTTCTGGATTTATTTCTCATTTACTTGCACAACCAGCAAAGCAGCGTTAATGGTTAATTCCTTTCACATGTAACTAGTACAATGCGATTAACAACAGAATAAATTTCTCTCATATGTTAAATAAAATGTTACGCAGCTCTCTTCATTTCTCTATTCCAATGAGAGCTTCATTGTATGAATAGTATAATAGCCAGTTGAAATACCTTTTTAAGCTAAGAAAGAAAGAGAAGTAGAGGAGTTTGGTTACCTTGGCGCTCCATGTCTGCTAAAATGTTGACCAAATAGTTGAGTGGGAGAAAATCAATCTGAGCTGATAATTTGTCTGCTGATAATATACTACCCTGTAAAAGAAAATACATGTCAGCCTCACAGCTATAATTGTCTACACCAGTTCAAGGTTTTTGTTTTTGTGTTAAAGAAATAAAATAGGCTGTACATTAAACCTGTTGGAGGCTTAAAGTTCCCGAAAGCTAATTCAAAGGATGTGTGAAAACTTCAGCCCTGCTCTTGGGGGACCTTCCTCCATTTCCTCAGCATTCCTTGTGATCCTCAAAGGCCAGATTGGGGGCTGGGGGGAGTGGAGGGATCCTGTCTACTTATTCCCAAGATTAAGCAAACTTTTACCTGTTTATTCCTGAATTTCTCAAACAATAGTTTAACGTAGTTCCTTGCCACAGAGCTTGAGCTTAGAGAATGGTTTGCCAGCTCACAAACCTTGTAACCTACTTCCTGCATGTCCAAAAGAAGAAGAAAAAGAATTTTTCAATATCCTAGGTATGCATAGCAAATGCAGCATAACATATTAATAAACCATGCAGTTGTGTAAACAGCAGTTTTAGGTAGAGGGCACCTGGTGGTAGGATTTCCTTTACCTAAAAAAGCAGAGCTCCCTTAGCATCCTGACATCACAACATCCACTGCTATTTTAAGACTTTGTTTTTAGGAAACAAACACATGATCGCTTAAGCAAAGAGTTGTCTCAGAGAAAGGTAGACTCTGCCCTGTCTGTCCTGAATTTCTAGCTGCACAGCTGGTTCATGGCCTTCCTCACAATTCCCCCCCCCCAAGTTTGCTGCTTGCCTTTATATATTTCTCTACCAAAAGATTCTCAGATTCAAAATCCCCTTCAAAACAATCCCCATTAAATAAAACCACAAATCCCACCAGCAAATATTTGCAAATGAACTTTTTTTAAACAGCTCCAAGCACAAAGGCTGTGCCCTGGCCTGTGAGTTCACACCACATTACAGAGTACAAATAAAATCACAGCATAAAAGCTGCCTATACCTGGTGAGCCCCAGTAAAGACCAAAGTGGTTGTGTAGTACCTCCTACTGTTCAGTGGCCAAAATTACAGCAGTATAGTAACAATATAAAGTCTCCCCTATATGGGGAGTCACAAATTACTGAGGCCTCTAGCATGAGGCTCATGTAATAACTTCACAAAAAATAGTTTCTCTAGCTTGAGAGCATAACAAATATCACAGAGTTGGCCATCCCAGAAGCCGGGTCCCAAATCTTAGTCTTTTTATTGTTCTTCTTCATCTTGAAGAAAGCAATGGACTCCAGTTCCCTTAGGCATGACTTTGAGGTAGGAGACAAGACAACATTGGGATCTTCAGATAGTGAAAAAGCAATGCTTTATCGTAGTTAAGTATTTTCCTGGGCATCTATAATTTTTAAGCACGTTTACAGTCTGGGAAGAGAGTATTATCAGGGAACCGGAATGTAAACAATACATTCTCACACGGCCAGCAAGGTCAGTTCAAGAGAATATTCAGATAGAAAAGTTCATCTTTCTCTGCTCCCTTAATCCCCTCCCCCAGAAACTCCTTGGCGCAAATGCTTAAGGCCAGGCGTCATAGCCTGCTTTACAGGTAGGCCTTCATGATGATGACAAACAAGAAATGCATGTGATTTTATTGGCTGATCCACGGAAGATCTACTTCTTTCTTTAGCCTCACCATTTGCAGTAGAGATGTCTGTAGGAAGGAGGGAGGGAGGGAGATCTGCAATAAAAACGGTAAAAATACTGGGAGGGTCTTCCTCTTGAGTAGAGGGGATGACTGTTGTAGAGGGAGGTTGTGACAGACCTGATTGGCTGATGGAAGTGGGAAAGGAAAAGTATCCTCTCTACACATCTGCCATTGGAAAAGAAGATCAATAAAGCCATTCTCACGAAGAGTCTGCAGATGGGGATTGAGCCTAACTTATGGGAAAGCAGCAATGGTTGTGTAACTGACTGGAAGTACTGGGAAAGGCTTACTAAAGCCTTTCTCCCTGAACCAAGAAGAAGAGGAAGAAAAGTGAAGCTCCTAGCAGAGGAAGGGATCCAGTTGGCAAAATAAACGCGGTTGAACTTTCAGTCCATTGTTCATTTTAAGATATGACTTCTGTTAAAATTGCCAGTCAGGATTCCAGGATGCTTTCTCACAATTTAGGTCAATATTATAAAAATGCATGGAAAGTTCACACCAAAGACAATTATTTTTCAGGATTATTCCTTCCCATTCTCCCAATGAAAATTTTTAAAGACTGACTTAACGAAGGAAAGAGACAATGATTTTGTCCAATCTACAAAGTATATCTTGTGATGCAGGAATAAGCCCAATTGAATTCAATGGGACTAAAGTGAATGTGCTTCTGGATCAAAGTTGGTTGTGTGACTTGAATCAAACTATTTGAACTCTCTTTCCTACCATTAAGTGCTACTGTCTCCACACAACAGGTTCAGGAAAGCCATTCCCACTTTTTCTAACTCTTGAGTCCCAAGATTTGTGTGGGTAAAAGAAAACAAAAGCTCTTAGCTGGGCTTACTCAAAGCAACTGCAATTAGGTCCACTATAAACAGTTCCAGCGAATACTGGATCTGACCGAATATGAAAATGACTTAAAAGTTACCTGGGGGAGCCTTGAAAGGATACTTAACTTGAGCTTCACGTTTGTTTCAATGTTGTCTAATTCTGAAAAAAAAAAGAAAAATATATGAAAAAAGGATTACAGACTCTAAAGCAGGAGTCCCCAACTACCGGGCCAGGGAGCAGTACTGGTGCTGAACCGGGCCACACAGAAAAAATATAATTAAATTATATATTATTCACTTTATTGTGCTTTATTATGTACTTGAATCCCCTCCCCAATTGATCTGTGAAAAAATTATCTTGCATGAAATTGGTCCGTGGTGCAAAAAAGGTTGGAAACTATGGTCTAGAGCAGCGTTTCCCAATCTTTTCTGATCCATGGTACCCTCGCAAAGTTCTTGCAAGATTTATGATATCACACGGGATTTTGGGTCTCAACTGATAAATCTGGAAATCTCGTACCAAACATGAAGTTTGTGTGAGATTTTCGGGTTTTACATCGCACGAGACCCAAAATCNNNCACAATGTCATAAATCTCACACAAATTTCATGTTTTTGGTGAGATTTCCAGATTTTACGACATCATGAGAGATATCATTCTTGCACAAAGTCATAAAGCAGCACAAAAAAAAAATTATTTTTCCCCACTGTGCCACGGTACCCCTGGAGGTGTTCACAGTACCCCAAGGTACCGCGGAAACCCAGTTGGGAATTGCTGCTCTAGAGAGATGAGTCTGGGTTCCCTTTGGTTTACTCCAATTTACACTAACTTTTTAAATTATGTTCTGTGTTACAGGATTCTTTTGATGTGCTTTACGGTTTATGAGCCACCATTTTGAATGGGATGGAAACATAAATCAAATAAATAAATGCATTCTGTTTCATTAACAGTGTTAGTATGTTTAGTTTCCTTCAGGCAAAAGAAAAACCACACTCTTAGAACATCTGCTAGTAAACAGAATAGCAATTGGTAGTTAGCTGGGACTGCAATGTAACCTGGTTTACCAAATAATTTGTATCCAGAAATCAGAATCTAATTTAAAAAAAGACTAAGAATGTAGGAAACCTCTTAAGTGACTCAGCAACACAGGCCACCACAGGTTGCCTTTCTGACTGAGGTATTCAAGAAACCAATCCATTTAATGTGGAGCTTCTCCTCACTCATGAATGTACAAGTGACTTCCCTCTTATAAGATATACAAAAAATAAACATAATGTAAACAGAACTCTCTCTCCAGACTTTTTGATCCTTGCAGCATCTGATGACTTTGAAGAAACTGTATAACTGTAGCTCGTTTGGGAATTTCCAGTTCACCCATTGATTGAAAGCTAAAGGCCACAACATCTGGGTGCCACCTTTTCTTATTATGAATTAATACTATGTCCAAGCACGACTAATAATTAGGTTCTCTGGTCTGCAGAAGGAACATTACCTTTCCAAAGTTTCATGACATACTTTTCTGTTAGATGCAACACTCCATGGTCAATGTACTGCAGAACTGTGTGGAAAGGGAGACATTTCATTCCTAATTCCATGTGCAAAGTGTGAAATCCTGCATGAACGGAGAAACGGTTGAAGCTGTGAATAGATGAAGAAAACCCCAATCTTCCTTCTTAACTATCGAATGCTGCAAATGATACTCAGTGAAGAGAGAGACAGATTATAACATTATGCCTACATCTCGTTGTAGATTCTCTTCTGCCAAAATTTTTCTCAGGTAGGGAAAAAACAACAACAGATGAGTGTAAAAACCAAGTTACAGCCAAAATGGATTCGACTTCCCTTCTGTTTTGACAGTATTTAAATCATGTCAGTCTGACAGTTAACTCGTGATTACAAATTGTATCCCCAATTAACTGTAAGACTGGAGATCAGCTTAAAAAACTTGCATATATTTTTTCACTCATATTAATATCATTAAATAATCCCTTGCATTAAAAACTTCCCAACCGGTAGAAAGCTGTCCTTCAGCAGATACTAACATATTCCCATAACGACATATGAAAAACATCAGTGAAGCAGTTAGGAAGTAAACACCTCATGGCTCGACAGAAGTCAGCCTGAAATCTCTTACACAACTATTCAAAGAGATTTCACAATGGACAAGATAATTAGCCAAGTTTCCTGGTGAGACCACATCTTAATTGGATTAAAACCCAGTGTTTTTAATGTTTTGGGTACAATCGTAACTCCTTGCCCAAGACGTCCCTTGGATTTCTCTTTTTGGTCCAAGGACCATCTGCAGAAAAGTGACACAGAATTCCATGATTTGAAAAGACCACAAAAAATAATCAACAAACGACTATTGACTTAGGATCATTCACTGAGCCTCATAGATTAAGCAAAATTCAAACAGAGTCTCTCCAAACTCAGGCTAACAATTTTAAGTCAACCCTTCCCTAATCTGATGTTCCTCAGGAAGTGCAAAATTGAGCTTCCATCATCTTCCACCTGGCCAGGGAAGAGAAAATTGGAGATAGTGTGAAGAGAAAGTGGGTTCTAAATTCATGAAGCTACAGCTGTACTGCTCTAGGTCTCACCTGGGGGCAACGGCAAACTCATCCCGCTGGCTGCCTGCATAATCTGACACATAATATGGAACACAATGACCTCATCTGCTTCCCTCGCTTGCCTGCAAAAACAAACAAATCAAGAACATGGATTGCAAATGAGACATGGCAGGCAGGAAACCAACATATCCCTGTATAAGAAAGGGTCCTGCTTCCTGATCTCTTCAAAGATTCTTCTCTTGCAGAAGAAAGGAAAACAAGGCCTCCCAGCCAACTCTTCACAGTAGGCAGTAGGGAATGTCTGGGCTCCTCCTGTTGTGCTTGGAGAATCAGCCTGTCGCTTTACACCACCTGACTGAGCCTCTGTCTTTTTCAGTGGTATGGGAAGAGGGATGGAGTTTATCCATGGTTTATCCTCAGGAAGAAGGGCTGTATTTCAGCCATCTGTTTTTCCTCTCAGCCGTGAAACGTCTGCAGCAAAAAGACCAAGTTCAGAGAGCACCAAGGTCTCAACCGTCCAACCCTGAGCTACAGATATTCTCTACCATTAGAACCATATAAGATGGTAGCAGTTCCAGCAAATGGAAGGGTTAGCTGATATCAAAAAAGCTAAAGAGAGCCAGATCTCTTGGACAGAAGATAAGCAGGAAAGCCAGACCTTTAGGACTGGGAAGCTGGGAAAAAAAATGCTTGGAAGCAGTCAGGGCCATACCATTTCCTGACTTTTGCTAACAAAACTTGGATGGGTCCAAGCATTAAACTGACCTAGAAGGATCTATGACTGCTATCAGCACAGTACTATTTTAAAATATTTTTAACGCCTACGATAGATAGCTTCACAAAGCTCTTCACATAATCAACCCACAGAGATCAAATCAGTAGATGCTTTGGGAGGCACAGGGATGTGACCAGGGGCATCAAGAGGGGAGGGCTAGGGGGGCACAGCACCCCCAGAGCCACCCTAAAGGGGTGTGTCACACCCCTGGGGGCAGAGTCGGGTGGCGAGGCGAGGCAGGGTGACGGTGTCTCGACTCTTCAAAGCTGAGATGCCACTCCTACCAGCCTCTCAGGGCCACATTGTGCCCGGCCCAAAGTTTACGCAATTTCCGATTGGTGTCTGCAGCACCCCATGTTGTGACACCAGTGGATGTGACTTTGGCTTTCTGCAACTTCTAATGCCAAGTGTGTCATTTTCCTGAGATCTCACTGCACCTGTGAAAAGCGTACTTTGCAATCCAGGAAAAGATACAGCACTCAAAGAACCCTGCAGATTAGAAGATGTCTACCGAAAGATAAAAAATGCTGGCACTCAGCTCTTAGACTCAAGTCATCAAGAAGAAATTTCTATCCAGATTAATTACCATTAGAAATTCCACATCCGCTCATGAGCACACAATTTCTCTGTTTAGGGCCTCAACCACGTGCAGGTTAGCATGGATATGGTCCAAACAAAAATATCTACTGGAGCATTAATATTACTGGAGTATAGTCAAGAAATCTGAATCAAAGCATGAAACTGTCTCTAGAATATAAGGCCTTTCAGTCCCAATACACACACCCATATCTGTCTGCACTTACTTCTCCTACAACCCGTCTATCTTTCTAACCAGACCTAACCCTGCTTAGCTTCTCAGCCTAGACTAGCTAGGTATGACAACCTACTGAGAATCCATAAACATGATAAACCATAAACAATGCTTATTCATTAAGAAATCAACCAGTATGCAGATTAATCATTTCACCACTTCAAAAGTAAACAACGCCCTTTTCCATGTAACCATCTGTTCTCTCTTGTTCATAATTTATTTATCTACTTATATTTCATTTTTACAACTCCTCTATTTCCAGAGAACTCTTAATAAAAATGAACTGCTTACGACAAAGAGGATGAGGAATGAAGGCTGCATTTCTTCCAAATGTTGTCCATCATCCGACATATTAGATCCAGCTAGAAGTATAAAGGGGGGGGGGAGCATATTTCAATTACACAAAAGGCCCTCAGCTCTGGTTATTAAAAGTATATTTTCTCAACATCACCTACACTTACCACGATCATGTAGCAAATTCAAAGGCTAAAATTCTAAGGATACTTTTTTTCTTTTGGCCTTCAAGGCAGACTTAATTTCTGGTGATCCACTGACAAGATCATACAGCCTTTTCGGAAGTGGTCTCCAGTGGTCTACTTTCTAGGGCTGAGACATCCCAAATTCCGTGGAACAATCCCACACAACCAGACCAGTCCCCACAATCCAGCTTACCTCTAATGATGTCCTGGGCAGCAAGCCACACCCAGAAGTTCGCATGAGATCTGCAATTTTGGGTCTCACAAAACTTACAATTTAAGTGTTAATGTGCATTGTGCATGTGCAAAACACCAAAATTGGGTCTCACATGACCTGAACTTCTGGATCTCACACGAACTTCCACGTTTTGTGAAGTTACACAAGAATTCAGGTGTTGCATAACTTCATATTTCTGTTTTGCTTATGTGCGCAACTCACATGGATGCGCAACACACACTTTCGCGTTATTTCCGGGTTTCTGGTCCCACGCGGGGCTGGAAAAAATCTGTCTAGCCTGAGTGGGAGGACTGAACCAAGGTCATCTAGCTGACTTTCATGCCAAGGGACACTAAATGTCCAGTTTCCTTGTCTTAATACAGCAGCTTAACCACTAGACCAAACTGGTTCCAAGCACACTTCCTGGAGAATAAATCCCACTAAATTTATTCTAGTGTAACGCTAAGCAAACATGCTCTGCACGGTAGCAATCCGACACATGCTCACATTTAACAGCAGAATCAGCCTTCAACTCCTGAACAAACTTTTATAACACATTCTAATTTAAGTTAATTCAATTAGTGTTACATAAAAGGGCTTTCTGGACAGTTATCCCACTCCCTAACAGGCCAGACCCTTAATCTAATGACGATTAAGGGTAGGGAGGAGTAGAAGAAAGAGAATTTAAAAACCAGAACATATTCTGTCACCTTACTATTTATAACTATATCTTGCCCCCATGGTATGAAAGTTTGGGTGAAGGGAGGGGTTGCCCATACTGGGAATCACCTAAGACGTCCCAAAATATATCTAATTTGTCTTTTTTGTTTGTTTTGTAAAGAGACCAACCAGTTTTGAAACATAATCCACAGCTATCTGGTCAATCTTCTTTTTCTCAACATGCTGCAGAGGTCTGAAGAGATGATTTTTCAGTTGTGCCACCGTCTGCAAAATAAATTTGACAACTAAAATCCCAATATCAGAAGGCCTCAGCTTAGGACAAAACAAAAATAAATAAGCATAAAACTCCACACTTCATGTTAGGCCCTATCTAGCTATTGTGTATTCTTGTAAGTTGATAATGGTAAGCCAATGGAGAAATTTCCTGCAGAGCAAATTGATGGGAAAGAGATAAGAGTGTGCAAAATCACAATCTCTGTTCCAAAGAACTAGCAGTCAAAGTCTAGTCCCTGCAAACATCAGAAAAAGGATGATCTGATGATATTGCTTTTGATCTCTGATTATCATAAAAGCTGTCTGTCTGCCTATCTACCCACCCATTCCTTCTGTGCTACTTTTTCAACCATCCACCAACAAATACCAAGATCAGATTCGGAAAATTACTAAGGTACATGAGCTATAAGAAGGATCAGCAGCTACCCAACCTTGACGGATCTTGGATGGACAAAGAAAAGCTTGTTTCAGTTAATACTTGGAATGGAGACATCCAAGAAATCTCAGGGTTGGAAGACCAAGAAATTATC
>JAJFZI010023883.1:0-13208 GCA_022379055.1 Anilios bituberculatus
TGGCCCAGCGAAGTTCTCTCCCTGGAAACCAGCCCAGCATAAGAACATAAAAAATGCTGGATTGGACTCTTTGTCCATCTAGTTCAGCAATCTATTCCCACTAGCCACCAATGAATTCCATGATCAGTGCACAAGTGGCCTTCAGAGGCATCAGATCACCTATTTACCCTGAGGCAGTGACATGACCTCAACGCCAGTATCCATCTGATATTTCTTTTGAAATTCAAGCAGTCATTCCATAAGGATAATGTTCCTTTCAGGATTTGAATGTTCTTCCATGATTGGGGCAGAGATCCAATCGGGCTGTGGGTCCTGGCCTAATCTTCTTAAGCGGGTTCTAGCAAAGTAAACCCCAAACACACTAGCTAGAGGCAAAATGTGTCATCTGGCACCTGTACTAGGTGCCATCTTATTCAGTGCAGGATTTGTGACAAGTGCTTGTCTTCTTTTGGCTAAATGAAGTTGCATGGTCTGTCAATGTAGTATAGTGATATGAAGTATTGGATTTTGACCACGGAGATCCAAGATAAAGTCTTCTCTCAGTTGTGGAATCCACTGGATAATTCTGAACCTGCTCACTCTTGATGTAATGTACTTGGGGATGCTCTTGTGAAAATAAAATGAAGCCGTTGACAAAGAATGATCTATTGGGAGCCATAAGATCAATAGCCTGAGATCAAATTTCCACTCCTGCCTGGGTGATCTTCATTTTGATTACCTACGTCAAAGGATTGTTGTGGGGATAATAATGTAAAAGAGGTGTGCATTGCTCAGGAAGGTTGGTTATACATATAAAATATAAGTAAATTAAGATGTAATAAATAACTTGTCTGCTCAGTGACGAAGCACATCTATACTCCACTTGCATCTGGACAAAAAGAGAACAATTATCCATCTCCCAGTGTTGAGAGAAACACCTTATTTGCAGAAAGTAGCTGATCCTTACAATAGCAAGATGATACATTGTTCCATATGATGCTCTTCATGAATGATCTCTATGAGTGGTTAAAGAGTTCAATGAGTTCAGTCTTCAATAAGAAATTCTCAAAATATACAAACCTTGAGTGTGTGAGTAAACAAATCAGATACTAGATTGTTTTACCACTTTTTTTTGATCATTATTAAATTACTATTTTTGTACAATGCTCTAAGCCATACATCACGTAAACATCTAGGTGCATAAGAAAACTGCTGTTCATTGTTGCCAAGTTACCTGACTCATGTAAAAAAGGACACTTGGAAATCTTTTTTAAAAAATAAAATAGTACTAAAAAGCAGGAGCTTTGAGAGGGGGTGGGGGTGAACCGCCCCTGATGCTGCCCCAAGGGGGTGTGTGTCACACTGGGATGGCAAGCAGCGTATGTTGGCCAGCCAGCCTCTTGGGAGTGCTTCCCCAGAGGCCAGTTGGCTGGCGGAGACAGCAGCACAGCACGCTGCTCCACCCCCTGCAGGAGCACAAAGCACCCCGAGAAGTCAGTTGGCCAGCTTCACCAGCCTCTGCAGGGGCCCGGCTGGAAGTTACCCAACTCTGGGTGTTGCGCAACTTCCAGTTGGCAGTCGTGCCCACAGGAGTGCAATTTACAGTGTAGCACCTGGGTGTCACTACCATTCATGCTACAGCTATAAAGCTTCAAGCATTATTTTGTTTTTCAAAGCAATGGCAGTCCAATGTTTATTACGGGACATCCCCTTTAAAACAATGTAAATGGGCAGAGGCGGCAGGCTAAAAGGGCTCACAATCTGTTCTCAGATTTTTGACTGTGTTCATCAACCTTGCAGATTGGCGGTTCTGTCTTAGCTTCTAGAAGTCTTGGTTTGAAGCTTTCTCCCAAGACTTCATCTTTAATAGCTCCAAAGTGACTGCCATCTTAGTTTTCCTGGAATGAGTTATACAATGTTCCAGATGTGAAGATACGCTTCTTTGGGTAGGAGTTTTTTTTTTTTAGTAAGACATAAACTGTTCAAAACAAAAGAATGGCTTGTGGTCTTATTACTGTTCAAGGAAGTATGCTGAATGGGTAGAGAATCCAAGACTGCCAAGAAAACCAGAGAGAGGACAATTGGCTCCATAAATGAAGTAGGCTACCTTTTGGCTTAGCCAGTTCATCAAGGCTCTTCCAGCTCAGCCCAGGCACATTCCAATTCAGCACCGGAGCCAGCTCGGCATGTGTTATCCCTAATCCTAACCCAAACCCTTAAGTTAAGATGTTGATGTATGCCAAATTGGTCCAGTGCCGAATGCATCTGGACTGAATGAGCAGAGCCAGAAGGGCCTTGCTGAACTGGCCAGGCCAAAAGGTTCTCCCCCTTCATAAATAAAATCTAGACATTTTCAATTCAGAGCATCAATTTACATTGCAAAGAACTGTGAAAACACAATAGTACAGCTTCGCCTACAATGAAGGGGAATATGAATTTCCAACAGCAACATATGGCTGTGAAGATTGGATTCTGAATAAGGCAGATAAGAAAAAGATGGATGCATTTGAATTGTGGTGCTGTAGACGACTACTGTGCATTCCATGAACAGCAAGAATGACAAATAAGGACATTTTAGATCAAGTCAATCCAGACATATCGCTGGATGCCAACATTACCAAAGACTATCATACTTTGGTCATGCAGTGCAAACTGATTCACTAAAAACAAAAAACAATTATGCTGGAAATGACAGTGGAAAGAGGTGAAAAGGCTGTCCAGACACGATAAAAATGATACTGAAATGACCATAGGAGAATTGAAGAAAGCTGTGCATGATACAAAGGCACGGAGAACAATGATCCATAAAGTGACCAAAAGTCAGAAACAAATGAACAGTTGATGATGCAATGAAGGGGTTGACAACAATCGAATCTTAATCTGATCCAATGCAATTGGTGCATTCTGGCAAAAAAATCAACATATAATTTCTGAAATAATGAATCTTGCAGTTTTTCAGTTTCATCCTTTTCTGTGTTAAAGAGAGATGTTGCTCTTATTTACACCATTACCTAAACTTTAAACCATTAATACCAGTAATGTCTTTATGCTGGCATAACAAGTGAAAGTATCAAGTGAGAAGTTGCAAGAAATTGAAATCAATGGCAGGGATCAGACATTGTGCTAAGCAACAAAGCATGGTTTGCAAATCACATCCGAGTTCAAGTAACACACATAACACCTGTGAACGCCATCAGATTCTTCTTTCAGAAAGAGAAAGTGAGTAAGCAACCACAATCTTGTGAATGGTCCAAATAACCTAATGAGCTTTGTAACTAAGGATTTGAAATAGGATCTCTTCAGTTCTAGTCCAGCTCATTAACCATATGGAATCCCATTACAGACATTTGTCCATTTTAGCTAGCACTGTTTTACTTGGATGTGACTCTCCAGGTTCCCCAAAGATCTTTTCCATCAGCCCTCAATGATAACTTAACTGAAAGGCCTTTCCATTTTAAATTAGTTCACAATGCTTTTAACTAAGAGAGATGTTAAATGTTCTAAGTTTTATTTTATTGTTCATCCCAAGTTCTTCTTTGCAGGATGACAGGCTAATAACTATACCAACATACCTGGGAATGAATATAGGATTTTCTACAGATGATCAAATGTTGAATTATGGTTCGTAAATCTTCAGTAGGTCTTATATGCTTTCCCCTAGCTCCCTGAGTTTAAAAAAAAAAAAAAAAGGAAATCTCAGGAAAACCAAATCAAAATAAAAACAGTGGTACCCAAAACATAGCATTTAGAAGACAAAACTGAGGATCCAGTTGGATCTACCACCACTGTCATAAGGGCTAAAAAGACACACATATGAAATAGCTGACAGCAATTTGGGCAGGACTATCGGGGCTGCAGAAATCCATACAGAAAAGAGAGAACAGAACATTCTTAGTGTTCCTCACCCTAGGCAGTTTTCAGAGGTGTGGACTTCAGCTCCCAGAATGGCCACGCTGGTTAGGAATTTCTGGGAATTTTAAATCCACACACTTAGAAGCTGTTGAGGCTGGGAAATATTGTCGTCACCTACAAGTCATCTGGATTTTTGCAGCCCAGGTATGGCAAGCTCTGTGACAGGGCCCTTGATTTTTTTCAAAAATCTTTTTTCCCCTTTGAACAGTAGTTCTCATGGAAGTCCGTCATGTGTCAGAAATGATTTAGCAACTGGAGAAGTATAACCCCTCATTGTCAGTAGGACACCAAGGTTCTATGAGTTTTTATTGTAAAGGAGTCTGCAGAAGCTTGAATTATGAATAAGGTCACTTTGCACTTTTGAGATAACCCAACCTGGAATGTGCGTGATAGCAAAGGCAATAGATAGGTACAGCTCTCCCTGCTAAGGTGGGATGATGTGATGAGATGCCCACCCTATTATGATCTTTAGGGTCTAGGGAGTTACCATCTTCTTCTTCCTACTTTGGATACTGGGTGACCTTGGGCCAGTCCCTTCGCTCCCAGCCTAATCTACCTCACAGGTTGTTGTGGGAATAGCTTAATTGCACACTGCCCAGAGTTATTTGGAAGGGGACTGGGTTATAAATATGAGGAAAATTCTATGATACTAGATGTCTTCCATCTTATTCATTAGAAAACAAACACATAAAGCACTGCTCTTAATGAGCAGTAAATCCATAAAATGCAGTTTCAAAACAATCTTTATTCAGGTTGAAGACCTAGTACAATTTTTAAAGCAACTTAAAAACAGGACACAGCTCCATCCATTTCAGAAAGCCAACAACAATTTTTAAGGAGGCGCATTTGTTAATATTGCGTTTTAAAGGCAATGTGCAATATCCATTTAGCCTCTGCCTCCCTAAAAATATTAAGAAACAAAGTTTTTAATGTTTTAAAGACATTTAACAAAACAGAGTTTCAATTTTTTAAAGGGGAGAAACTTAAAAAAAAAAAAATAGCAGTTTGGGCAGCTAATGCTGTCTCATAGGGACAAATGGCATTGTAGCTCTTTCCTAATTTAGTATATGGCCTGTTTCATCAGCATTTACTAAACTTATTTTGTGAAAAATAAACCATTGCATTTTGAGCCATGTCCCATGGGAGGCATTGTGCTTAGAATTGCCCATTCTGAAAGCAATCCTGAGTAAAAGTCACCATTGGAATTGCTTTCCCAAATGAATACCATGCATAGCAAAAGCACTGTGTTGAATCTAATTGATGTTCTCCCCACTGAAAAACATCACAATATTTTCCACCCAAGCATTATAGCTCACTGTTAACTACAAGACAAAGCAACTTTTTCTACATAACAGCTGACACTGAAACATAAGATTTGGCTTTACACATTAAAACAAGTTCTAAAAATGTGACCATTCCCAAGCTCCCTATACCTTTCAAAGTCAAATCTCCTTAAGTTGAGTGCAACTCCTGAGGACTTCCTAGACACACCCATTTAGTTTTTGTGACAGCAGTTCAGAAGTGGTTTACCACTGCCTTTTGCTTCCTGTTATACACATTAACCACTCTATTAGTGAACCTCTACTTTGAAAAAAATAAGCACTTTGCATGTTCCATTTCAATGTAAGTTAAAAGAGGCTCAGCTAAGCACAATGGTCACCAGTACAGCAAAGTTTTTCTTCATTTAGATCTTATTTTATAAAAAAATCAATTCTCTGAATTTTACCAACATCCTCAATTATCAGTATATGAATTTATTGCATTTAAGCTGAAAAAATGGTTTTGATAAATCTTACAGCAGGTACTGACACTAAGCCCTAAAGCTCAGTTAAAAACCTTGTCAGCTTCATTCAGTCCTGGCTGTTGAGATATAGGGGATGTTTGGAGAAAAGTTTAACACATGCTTCAATTCACTGAAAACTGCAATTAGAACACAGATTGTTTACATTCACACACACACACACACACACACACGCTTACTTTCTCTCCAAATACATATACAAAAATACACCAGAAGCCACAAAACTAAGCCTCAAGTTACAGAATCCATAACTTGTTTTGTCTAAAGTAAGCTGTATTCATGGTATTAACATGGTACTCATATTTCAGAAATCCTGTTACATTTATTGTTGTAGCACATTGTTTTGTGTATGAGTCCACTGCTATAACTGGTCATCACATACTATCAAGGGTACTGAGCATGCTGTTCTCAAGATCACCTTAGCTCTGGAGAGGATGCTCATAGTTGCCAAAAGAAGAAGGGCAACAATGCACAGCACTAATGGTCAATACTGTCAAACTAGAACAGTGCTGATCAGCTGGCATTGGTTTTACCATGGAAGGACAAAAGTTAGGTCCCATCTTTTCCACTTCAACGGGAATTATATGACAACAATCAGCTGTAGAAACCTACTGATCCAAATTCATCTCTCTTTTTAAGAAAGTGCATTTTAATACATTAGTTGCTGTTCATAATTTGCCCTTCATGGACAATAATCAGATTATTTTTAAAATGCACTTCTGAAAAATATAGAGGTAAGAATAAGCAAACGATCAAAATTGGCATACATTTGTCTTATATTTGCTTTACAAATGAAATGCAATTCTCAGTCTACTTCTGTTTGAGTCTGGAATAGTTCCATTGACTGTAGTAAGACTAAACACCAGAGGATTAAAGTTTACAGCTTGCAAGCAGAGCTCCCTTAAATCTGTAAAATCCCCCTTGGCTTTTAAAGGGATTTTAAACTGTATACTAAGTTTGCAAGTTCTTCAGGAAAGCAAATACAAGTTTTAAACAAATGTTTCCAATATAAAAGATACTAATAAATAAAAACAAGGGGATTAAAGCTAGATTTATCCATAGTATTTTTAAACTAGAAAAATAGTAATGCTTCATTATAAGAAGCACAGATTGCCTAAGGGGTCCAAACCATGAAAAGCTTCTCCATAAATTCTATTTCCTTTTTGTTTATTCACTATCTCTTTTAGAGTTCCTTAAAATTAATCTGTAAAATAATAAAAATGCTACTTTGATTTCACTGTTGTTCAAGAAATGAAAAATTTAATTAAATATTTTAACACTGAGGTTTTATGTTTAGTTCATTAACTTTATCTCATGGGTACCTGATTTATTTGTCCTTTTAAATAACTTCTTTAAAACTTTTTTCACTTAAAATATAAAAGTTACAAAATAATTGTGAGAGGTGAGTGTCACAGGGCTTTCTAAAGTTATTCTAATTCTGCTATTCAGAATAATATGAAATGTAGAAGCCAAATGCATATACCTAGCTGTATAATCAATAGTGACTGAAAAATGATTTTTCCATAAGAGACAAATGTTGTGATGCAGTGTCTAGGATGGTTAATCAAAATTACATGACAAACTACTTTGAAGGAATAAATTTGGTACTCTAGTAGTCAATGTTTTTCACCTGTTTATCTGCAGCATTCAAGGTTGAAAGAGGAATCTCTTTCAAATAAAACACAATCAAGATCATATCTGTTTTTAGACAGTAATCTAAAAAAACTGAATAAAATATGGTAAATATGAAACATGTAGATATTTTTCAAACAATACTGTTGGACTCAATTACATTTTTGCAATGTTCATATATTTTTATTGAATAAACAGCTTTTAAGCTTATCATTAGGCACTGCCCAACAAAATATTTAGCCAAAAAGGAATTCTCAATTTTTAACCTTGAGCTAGCAGCCCAATATTCTACACAAAAAAAGGGAAAACCCTGTTAAAATAGTTCATAGTTGTAATTCTGATGCCAACTTTTATCAATGTCCTGTATATTTCTTTTTAAAATAAAAGGAATAAAAATAAAAGAAAGTTAACACAAAATATGAGCTAAGAAAACATGTTGAAATGACAAAAAAAAAATTACAAAAAGCTTATCCTGTAGTTACACTTGAAACAAATATAGCCTATAGAAAATGAAGTATTGCATAGCAGTGTAAGGATTCAGCTTTTTTTTGGGGGGGGGGGGAACCCTAAACACATGAATAGAATGAGAACATCCATCTATGATAGTTAGTCATCCAGAACTATGTACATATTATATATTGTTAGTCATAAAAGTCCAGTTTCTTTCAGTCTTAAATATCTTAAAATGGGATTTTAAATGTCTAAACAAAAACACTTCCTGGCACTTCTATTACCATGTTCATTTCTCCAACGAACACCCTGTCGAAGTCTTGAAGTGTCCCTTAAAAATGAAAGTGCCGTTCTGCTACATATCATTCACCAGAACATCTGCAATCCACAACGCCGGGCAACTGCATCCACTGCATGCAACCGCATCATCCAAGTCATGACTGAGAAATCCTGCTGCCATATACACAGCCCCTGCTGCACTTTGGGGTCTTCAGAGTTCCAATGCTTCAGCTCTTAAAGCTTCAAAGGGATGGTCAACAAGCACCATGGTTAAAGGCCTCTATGTCCCTGCAGGGAGACAGGTGTAGAACTTCTCTCTTTCGCTGGATTTTTTCTTTTGCTTAGTTTTTTTTAAAAGCACTTGAGACTAGAAATGTGTGTCCACAGCTAGCAACTGTGACTCCTCCCACTGCGGTTGTGAAGAAAACTTCAGTCCCATCTGAAGGCTCTGACACCTTAGCTCCACTCAAGAGCCTTCTCTACCCAGAGGCCTCAAGACTGCCGAATTAACTTTGTGGGTATTGAATAAAAAGAGATAACCCCAAAGTATTAACATCTTCATCGCCTTTGGTGAGCATATACTGGATAAGCTAGTGTGACATTGAGGGAGTCATTGTGCTGCACTAATGATGTATGTTGATAATGTAGCACCAGTTCTTTCAGCGAGTTGTACAAGTTATATGGCTCTGCAAATCCATACCCAGTTGGTGTTTTGTTGATAACACAATGCTTCACTTCACTGTCCACACTAAAAAGAGAAAAGAATTTTTTAAATGTTGCCAATAAATATTTTATGTTAACTTGTTCTTTAAATGAGTAAGATTAAGCAATATTATTTGGTCCATTATTACTGCAATACGATAATTATTTTTATTTAATTATTGCTCTGTAGTGCCATCATAAGAGATGAAGCTGCCTCTTTCTCTTATCATTCCAAACACTGCTATAGATCTTAGATCACAGTGCTGTATTTTCTTTGATCCAAAAGTAAATCTCATTGAATTCAATACATTGAAGCCAACTGGTCCCCTTGGCTGATGGAAAATGCTATCAGCAGTAGAGACCACTACTCCTCAGCCCACAAATCCTGACTTTTTTGTACTGTAAACCACCCCGGGCCTTTGTACTGTAAACCACCTCGGGATACTGGCAGTCTATAAATCAAATGAATGAATAAATGAATAAATAAATACATATTTTGAAATATCCCCTGATGCTCCAAAGATTTTTGGGAACTGCAGGGGGAATCTAGTGGGAACAGATGAAATTGCTAAAAGCATCTCATTTCTGCTTGACAAAAGGCTTCACTGAATCTGAGAACCTCCTACCAGGGGAAGGAATTCAACTGGATACAATACTTACACAAACACTTACATAAACCTGAAAACCAGACCAAAGACTAAACCTACATACACATTACTGTTGTCAGCCAGCAACAAGTTAATCACCTAAATGCAGAACACTAAATGTAGTAAGCATTTAAAATTAAAATGTGTTTTCTGATGCAAAGAAACGCTTAATAACATTATAAAACAGAGATAGAATTGGAGTCTTTTCCATGGCATAAGTAGAATAGGTGGAAGAAACTGGTACTAAATACTATTTTCAAAGTTTGGTTAATTGCTAAGATAATGACTTCTACACTTAGCTCAATATCCTGAGAAGCTCTCCATTTAAATACTATTCTACATCTATGGCCTATTATATTCTAAAACAAGTGCAATAATTCAATGGGTCTCAGAGTCCCTTTCTCTCTACAGGATTGTTCCTAGCTGCTGAAAACTGGCACCCACATTTTGAAGACTTAAGTTCCAAATATTTCAAATGATAAAATATATACAGGAATCCCCTCGCTTTAGCCATGTTAGGGACCACGAGGGTGGCAGAAAGCGAGGGATGGGCAGATACGAATCCCCAGAAAAACTAATGGGATGTTCTTTCCAAAAAATCAAAGTGGATGAGAGGTGATATCATCAGTGCTTTTTACTTCCGGGTAATAGTGAAGCAGCAGATATTGGGAGATTCCTATATTACAATAATCTTTTGTAGGTAAATCTAAGCAGATGTACGGGCATTAATGTTGATTATCATCACAGAGAGGAAATGAACAACAGAATAGTTCTGACTTCTGAATAAATAAGATAACATATGAATGCTTACACAACAGAGCAGGCATAGCAACCTTGTTTGCTACTTTCTCGAACAAGGAATGTTCCATCCCGTTTTCCACGTAATAAATTTTCAGCTTGGCTTCTGTTGATATTCCCTACATTCCATGTGCGTTCATCATGATGAGGCAAGTCCTCATCATCTTCTACCATAGAATATTGGCTGTTGAAAAGCAACATCTCATGAATCTTTCCAGAATAAATGACGATCAGGCATAATGAAAGACCAGATAAAATAAAAAACAGTTTGACGTGGGCTAGTTTTGTCCACTATCAGTGCTCATTGATAGGTTTCAGGGAAATCATACATTGTTGACTCTCTTAACTATCAATTTCCATACTCACATAAAAATATAAGATAATGCTTATAAATAGGAGAGTATCAGAAACAATACAAGCTTCTTATATATATAAAAACAGTAAAAATAGTATTAAATCTCCCATGCCAAATTTTAAAATAACTCTTACTAAATTTATTGTGCTGACTCTACTGCATTACACATTTTGGAATACTCAGCAAATATTCAAAGAGAACTTATCAAACAGATTGCTAAAAGCCTATTACATTCTTATAGATTTCCTCCATATTGTTAAGGTAATTGCTTAGATTTAGGAAAAGAATGGGGCACTTAAAATTATTACGACACTGTTTCCAAAAAGGAAATGCAGGGAAACAAACGTTAACACCTCTATGCAGCTTTCTAAAGCAGCCATGTCTTTTCTCTTGACCACAGAGCAGTTGCAGCAGCTGCACAAAAGGCCCAAGAAAAGGCACAATTGCATTTAAGGCTGATGACAGGTAATACATCTATTCTGCATCCCTAAAGATGATGAATTTAGCTGCCTATGTAGTGGGAATCCCTAGCAGAAATTAAACGTCTTTATTTTTAAGGTAATAGGAAGGGCTAACAAATTTTCTGTTTAGAAAAAACAGCCATAATTATAATCCTATGTTACACCTGATTTTAAATCCTGGAGTTTACAAACAATTGGATTATGCTAATCTTTAGAAGGGACACAAGCATTGGTTAGCTTGTGATATCAGTGTAGTGAAGAAATCAGAAATCTTTATTTCCCACTTCTGGGTATCTTTCTATCACCTCTAGGGACCAATGATTAAGCAGAAAATTGTGGCTCCCAAGTTACAATTTCTGGGGTGATAAAAAGTTTTGTAATATTTGCATACACATTACAAGAAGATTTACATTTATAACGGTTTCTAGCTAATTATTTTAATTTGCACTGTACTAATATACCAATTTGAGATTGCATCCATCCTTAGAAACATAACAGATACTCACTCTTCTGTATTTTCACTGCCAAGCCATTCATTCAATTTTTTTTGACGAACACCCTTCTGAGTCAGCCACCTAGAAGGTAGTTTTAAAGAAACAGTTTGTCAAGATAATATTAATAAAAGCCCAACTCTTGAGGAGAAGTGCACTAAAAAGGCTAAAGGTCACTGTTACTTACATTAAGTACTGATCTCTGGTCTTTCGGAGCTGTATAAGGTCTGGTTTAATGCTGTTCATGCGCTTGTCAATTTCCCTATATTCAGCAGCTTGCTTCTTCAAATCCTCTTCCAGGCGATGTCGACTGTCTACAATTTCACTTATCCGAGATTTCAGCTTTTCGTAGTTGTGCATAATTCTGGAGAAAATAATTTTGCATAATTTAGCAAGAATGTTACACTCTGCTCAGGTTTCCATTTTCCTTGAGACTTTGATCTATTAATAAATATCATTTTGAAACAATGCTACCAACCTTTGTATTTCTTTTTCATTTCCTTCCCGTTTGAACTTTTCAATATATTCCTTGCTGTATCTTTCCTGTGTCTGGCACTGTTCTTCAAATATTTTTATGGTTTCATTAAATGCTTCAATAGCAGTTCTTTTCATTTGAATTTCCTAGGCAGAAGAAAAAGCATTTAACAGTACTTTAAAAAGGATAGGCTGAATTTTACCCAAAGCACATTTATGATAGTATGATTAAAAATAAAAATTCACTAAAACAGCACACACAGCTGCCTGCACACTTGCTGATCCACAAAGAATACATTTTGGCTCTGGAACCCAATCAGATGGTCTCCACTGTGCGTAATAGCTTAATATTATCTACATTAAAAGACAGTGGCTATCCAGATTTTTAGTCTATAATCTCTTCCAGACCTAACAGGAACCAGAATCAATAGCCCCAGATTTATCTTGGGACCATTTGCTACTTCAATGGACTCTGGTTAAGCTATAGTCTTGTGCTGAACAATAGCACCTCATTTACCATCATACTGTAACTACAGTATTTTTTAAACTGGTCTGTACTATGGATAAATATATATACAATATATGAGAAGTATTCAAAGAAAATCTATTTTAAAAAACCCTATAAAATTGCTTCAATTTGTTTAGATCACTGCAGTTTAACCATTTACATACTCATGGTATGCAATATATATAATTGTGTAAACCCTTCAGAGTTTCATATTAAGTTCATCTAAGCTATTGGTTCAACTTTCATTTCCTAGAAAACATTTACTGCTGGTTTATTGGTGGACTTATTATTGAAGAATCCAACAATTAAAGCAGAGTCAATACATAATATACTGATGGTTTAGCATTGTTAAATTATTTACAAATGGAATAAAATAATACATAAATAATAAAATTTAATCTATTTCAAGCCTGCCTCAAAATGTTTTTTGTTTTCAAAATTGATATAAATCTATTTATTCAATTCTATTTGTTAGCCACCCAATCCTGAAATATTCTGGGCAATTAGGCCACCCTACTCCATCAGCCTGAGCTTTACTGGATGACTTGGCCTGTTAGGTGGAACATGTTGCAATTTAGATTTCTTGCCACTCAACACAGCTCACCTGAGATGTTCTTGTATAATCTTCATAGAGTCTGTCATATTCTCTGTTCTTCTCTTGGAACTGAATATTATATTCATGTAATTTCTTTCCCACAGCTTCAATACTATCTTCTTTA
>JAJFZI010024057.1:0-11308 GCA_022379055.1 Anilios bituberculatus
GAAAAAAAAAATACTGAAGAATATTCTAAACCTAGACTAATCAGCAAAAACTATTTATTTAAATTATGCACACTAGCTTGAGTTTTGGAAGTAGCTTGAAAAACAGGCAATAATCAGAAAGCAAGCTTTCAGAAACCTGTTATGCATGAACATTCATGTCTGTATCATACAACGGTGTAATTACCCAGTGGTTTCTTATTATGATAAGGAGTTAATGATACAAAACAGCAAAGTTGATAGCAGTTCAGTCAGAGTGAACACAATGAATTGTTAGTTCCTTAAATATATGCCCACAAGAATATTACCATGCATTATATAGCAGCAAACCAAGGTCTAGCACTTAGACGCTTACTTTTACATTCTATATTTAGATATACAATTAACTTCAAGAATAATTGGTTACAGCCACATGTAGGGTCAAACTATACATTATGTAGGAGTTCTGTATTTAGGAATACAATAATGTACAGTTCACTGAACAAGACTAGGGCTCCTTCTTGTTCAACCCTACACTAACAGTGGTTTTCAAGCATTCAGGCAGGAATTTTTTCCAACTTATCTGGGAATATCAGGTATTGAACTTGGGACCTTCTGAATACAAAACACGTGCTCTTTCATCTGACATCTGTTTTTCTTACAGAACGGAGCCACAGGAGTTCTGGTTTAGATGGGAGCCATTGTGCAGAGACATAATCCCTTGCCTCAGAACCATCACTCCAATCTAGATTATTTCTCCAAACCTTAGGAGGATACTTTTATCTTTGCTGAATGGCTAATAGCAGCTTTTCTCTGCATGTGATTTGAATCAGGGCCATTGCCTGTGGCAAGAGGTTAAACACTCTCTGTGCCACATCCTGGCTATGATCCAATCTCACACCTCTTTGTATGTGGTTGGATACCTTAACTTAAACTTTCCCACAGCTGTGCCTCTGGTGTTGGGAAAAAAACAAAGAGCAGATATTAATGATGGTCCTAATTTTAGAAAAAGATATAAACAAGTACAGAGTATTTACTGCTTGTCGGAAAGTGACATTTATTCCTGCTGAAATTAAATAGTTATAAATCTATTTTAATGATCATGGAGTTCATCCAGGAATTACACACATTCACAACACACATTTGGATTTATAAAAGCATAATCAAATGGATATGAATCAGTCTTTTGCAACAGGTATGAGCCAGCTTCAACAGAAGCTTCCAAAATTTAAAACATGAATCTGTTGAATAAATTATATAGAATAGTTTTATTTTGCTCATAAAAGGAGAAGCACACCATCTCAAAACACCAGGCTTCCACACAAACAACCGGTACCAATATTATGCCTTCCTAAACAAAAGTTACAATAATGGCAAAAATGTAGAACAATTACGAAACACCTACTTCATTAGAATTGGAAGTCTGACAAAGATCCAATTTAATGTTTGCAAAGAAGTTAAAAGTGAAGTTTAGTGATTTTCTTAAATGAAAAAACTAAATGTGGTTTTAAAAATATACTTGATCATGCGGAACTAGCACCATTAGTCAATAAAATCTAAAATTGCATTTCAACCCCAACTTAATTGGGAGTAAATTCCATTTATTTCAATAGGACTTACTTCTGAAGAGCGATAAATAGGATTACCCTGATAACAGTGCAGAAAAATACCACAGACAAGATACTGGAATTAATTTTAGTGGAGCTTGTTATTGCAAATCCATGTATAATAGTTCTAATCATAAGTAATCTGCACTTAGTTCAGTAGAATTTATTTCCAGGTAAAGTGTGTACAGGACTGCAGCTACATTTCCATGTTAATCAGTTTGCAGTGAGTCTGAAACTGTGATGAGTAGAATACCTTTGTCTCATATCATAATCCTAAACATTTTATCTCAAATCCAATATGACCAATTTAAATAAAACTCATGTCTCATTAAAACAGCACAGGTGGCAATTCTCAAACAACTCACTACCAAAAAAGTATTGTTAAATTTAAAAAGTGCTCTGACATACTGTAATATCTGTGAATTTCAGATCATTTAATAATTACATGCATATTTGTATGTGCATCAATTAAAAGTTTATGAAAGATTTCCCCCCCCCTTAAAAAGGGGGTTTCAGAGTCAGTTGAAACATTATTTGTTTAGAAACTTCTCAACTGGCTCAAAAAGCTTTTTTTACAGTAATGTTTTCTATTTAGATACCTGTAGGAATTGAGGCAACAAGCTGGAGAGCCTATCCTGATATTTACTTAGTAACTACACACATACAAAAACCCCTGCAGATAACCAAATTTGTAATGGAATTAGCAGAACTAATCAATTGTTATTGCAAAGCTTGTTTGAAGATTAGATATTTGACTTTGAAATAATAAAATATAGCTAAGAAGGTTGAGAAAAGGAAACAAGTATCTCTCTAAGTTACAGCTGATTACACTGCAAGCTTACCACTTGTGTGTTTACACTAAGGCAGATGTACTGATATAATAAAAGACACTAAAGTTATTTTAGTCATGCCTACTTTGCACAGGGGAAAAAAAGTGTGACCTTTTACCTTGCTCACTGCTGTTGTCTCCACTCTGGGAAGCATGGCCCCCACTGGAAGGCCCTGGTGTGCCTGCTGAGTGCGTTGACGTTGCATCATCATGGTCTCTCCAAGAGGAAGGATTCTGGTGTCAGAATGTCCATTTTTCCCCACAGTTATCATTCCAATAGCAAATCGAGGAAGGGAGATTGGGAAGCCAGAAAAAAAGTAGGCACATTAGCATTTGCAAAAATTCCTAGAATTCAGATACTCTTTAGAGGCATATGACTTACTGAAGTTGTTATCCTATACCATTTACTTTGGGATGTGTTCTCTTGAAGATATGAGAATTCTGATTCAGTATACAGAATACTGTGATTTCTTGATCTTAACTATACTTAAGTCATATTTCTTTTGCATATATTTACCCCACAGTAAAGTCTACCTCATGTTTCATTCTGTTTGTTTTCTTATAAAAATATTCAAAGTTTGGGGTTTTTTTGCACTTGTAATAGCCAGCAGCCTTGCGCCATAATACTATGTATCAAGAAAATACTTTGATATATATCTAATATCATAACAACTTATATTTTATTTATAGTGACAAAAAACAACTCTATATCCAAGCCTATTCAGATATAAGATACATTAAGTTCAACAGCAGTTATTCCCAAGTAAATCAGTACATGATTACAGTACTGGTAATAAAAATTAATAACTAAAGGTATACAAACATGTAGCTGTACTAGTTCTACTCTTTCCTTTAGTTTCCACTACCACTCTTTCATCACCTGTCTTGATCCCCTCCCCCCCCATACTGGGTGAAAAAGTGATTATTGTAATTTTTTAAAAATCTGGTTTCTATGTTATAAGCTTACACATATATAATATTGAAGCAATAGACACCTGGTAAGCGAAGACGTGAATATTTTAAAAAGGTTACACAGTGAAAAGCAATCTAGCTGTGCAAGAGTAAAGTGACATTTAGATGATTATCTGTCATTCTTTCAACATTTATTTATTATTTAAATTTCATAATATACAGTAAGACAATAGTGAATCATTGGAGATTTGGCAAAATTTTACTAATTAAAACTACTGATACCCTAACTTTTTATATCTTTCCCATTTGTTTTTAAATTGACTGAGTATAGGGTTTTCATGGCTTAGAAGAACTGCTACTTTAAAAGGATAAGTGAAGAAAACTGAAAGTGTACTCTCTTCCTGGTCACCCTCCCTTTCCTGATCATTCCCAATACCCTGCTGCTGCTTAAAGGAAAACAGGAATTCTACTGTACAGGAAAAGCTTTATCAGCACCACATGAAGGCAGGCCAGAGATGGAATTTCCTCTGGCAAAAAAGGAGAACAAGAACGCATGCAGTAGATCAGACTTAGGGCTAGACTTGCATTACTTGTCACCTATATATGACAACTTAAATTAAACATATTCTAATAAACACTTCTGTAAAACAATCTATGTTTGGGAAAATATCATGAGCCCAAAGCTGGTCCAACAAATTATAAACATGCACCATGATTCACTGTGTGTTTATTTATATATGCAGTAAATCATCATTCATTACTACTGCCACCACACACACATCCACATGAATCAAAATCATAGCAGACACTATCAGTCAGTTATGAATCCATTTAAGTCAATAGGCTACTGGTAATGGTCAGACTCTTGGTATGTCAACACACACCTTTTTGGACCCTGAGGTGAACAAGGCAAATGGCAAATCCCATACATTAAAAATGTAGATATATAAACACTTATTCCCTCAATACTAGAGATGGAAAATTACCCCAATAATTAAGATTTGTCTTCATTTTAATGAACCCCAAATTATTGCAGGTTAAACCAACTGCTTAACTGTAAAGTTGGCACTGGATCTTCTCACTATTTCAAGGTATCATCTTGACTCACTTTTCACAAAAAATTCAAATAAACCTGCATATCATCATTTTGTAATCAATCCCAAACTAAAATTAATTACCAGTAACCAATCTTCCTCTAAGCAATGCCTAAGCAACAGAAAATGGATAAATAGAAACAACCAGTAATAACAATTACATAAATCTCTCACTTAGGTCAGTCAAACTATCTATAAAAACAAATCAAAATTGGAAGATTTTTTTAAAAGAATAGAGGCTTCTACCTAACCCACCAATAACATTTTGCATTAATCAATTAAAATATGACAGAAGATCACAACAAAAATAATATACTACTGATAAAATTTAGCATGAAAACAAATTAATTATCCTTCTCCAAGCAATATAAAAAAGTAATACCATGTTGCAAAATCACGAAGATTTAAAACAGAAGGAAAAAGCTGAAAGAGACTGAAACGTTTAGAATGCTTAGATCTATTATGGGTGCACTTTTCTATACAGAAACATAGACATTCCTGTGTGCACACAAACACCAACACACGTATATCACAAAAGCAATGAGGATGAGATTACAGGGAAGCTCATATGGAAAGAAAATGTCATGATCAAGCAAGTTTCTGTGCAGTCTCAAATAAAACAGATTGAGGCTATGAGCTCCCCTTTTTATCTCTTGGTTAGGAAACCACTCAAATAGCTTCAAGCTGAAGGCAAACAGCAGACAGGAGCACTTCAGCCCTCTGCAGCCTCTTAGCGTCAGCTGTTTGCCGGATGGAAATCAGATAAAGAGCTAGAAGAAATACATGAAAAGGGAAAGAAACAATAGCATGGCATGCATTTAGTCATTCAACATCATGCTGGAACCTACTTTTATAAGATTTAATAATTACTACATGTTTGCCTAGGCTACACATTTCAAAGAGTATAATGTTGTTAATATTGTGCTCTGCAGGCTCTTTTGGGCTTCTGTTAAAAACCCTGAGAGTTCACAACTAAAATGTCAGTAGCACCTTAGTTAGGTTATAAGGAAATGTCAACCAAAGACTATCATATAGTCTATGAAAAGCCAAGTGTTTCTGAATCATTACTAGCAGCTAAAAAGGTTAAACCTATTGTGTCAGAATTCACTTGGTTTTTAAACCAAACTTGTGATGTCCTTTCAATTTGCTGAGAACAATAGAGGTATTCAACGTTTTCCAGTAATGTTTAAGAGAGGGACTGCAATTACTAATTAGAATTTTAAAAACTAGAATTCATATTTTTATACATCCATTTATAATATTTAAACAGCTTTTCTCTCACAAAATTGACAAAATATGGATAGTTCAATATTACTTCAACAATGACCCAGAGCACTGTGGCCAGGAGCTTTTGCAGGACAACCTGTCTAGTACATATAACTCTGTCCTCTTATCTTCTTGGGAGAAGAAGATGGGATAGTTGAAGAATACAGTAGTTGAGGAACTTTGGAATAGTAGCAACAAAATTGCTCCTTCATCACCAGCTGTTGTAATTCTGCCTAATGGTATAGCCAATCCTTTAAACATTAGTACTAATACTAAATCAAACATGGCGACCACAGTTGTAATTTGACAAAACAGCTAATGAGCAACATATTTTGCTTTGTTTATATACATAAACCATCGGACAATGGCAACAGCGTAAATTTCCATATGTATCTCTACCAAAATATTTGCAAACAGATTTTAACACTGATAAAACAAATTATTTATGCCTTCATCATTTTCAGAGAAAACTATATTCAAATTAGGAACACTTGATAGGTAACATAACTTTCTGATTTTAAAGTAGTAAGCCAATGGTTTCCTACCACTACCACCACCACCACCATCTATCTGAAAAACATTGTTTCTGCTTTGATTTCATATTTACCAGAAGGATGGTTTAGAAAGAAAGATATGCATGAACAGAAATGCTTTGCCTTGCAGATGACTTTTGCCTTTATAGTTTTCTAAATATTTGGGTATATACTGATATGTATAATGTAAATATATTGTTATTTGAATCCATTAAAATTCAAAATATATTGTTTCACTTTTGGATTTTACAATTTTTCAGTCATAGCAAGCTGATAATACATGTGATGAATTCAGTTGGAATCAGCTTTTCATGTGTGACTATGAGCCCTAAATAAATTATATTTCAGTAATGTATAAAACATCTGGCTAAATTCAAAGTGACAATAGCACAGCCACATTCCCTTAAATCAGATATACAAACTGCATGAGCTGAAAAGAACATAAGCCAGCAATCAGCACAATCATAACCTTACTCACTTATATGTCCTCAGTACAGAGGCATGTTGAAGCATTCGGAAGACAATTCAACATATGCAAATCTAATGAAAAGATTTACTCATATTATCTAAATATCTCCTGGGAATTATTTTACTGAGTCAATTGTTTGTAAACAATGTTTAGCAGAAGTCAGATGTTAGTAGTAGAGGGGTTTTTTTAGATTGATCATTTGTCTTAAAAATGGGGCAGGTTAAGAATGAAATAAAAAGACAATTGCCTGAGGTCACAACTGCTATTTAAACTTTGTGTACACTATTACCATATATATTTAAACAGTAAAAGGTATTAATACACAGTATTTAATCACCAACTAAACTGCCACATAGTACAACGCTATGTAACACTGAGTTCATATGTAACTATTCCCGGTAGTTTTAATAATTGGGAGTCAAATATGGTGCTGCTGTTGCTCTGATGTAATTGTGTTAAAGAGCAATGTTACCAGGAGCAAAGCGGTGAATACTGAGTGGCACACAATAGAAAGAGACGGAAAACAGATACAAGAAGCTGGGTCTCAAGGGGCTGTATTTTCTATTTGCTGGGCTACAGACTCACAGCTGATAATGCAAGTTGTAATTAATATAAAAGGAGGACACAATATGGGGAAAGCTTGTTGTAGCAGGGCCACAAGAGATCACTCTACAGCTATCCATTGCTTCTCATTTATGTATACAATTTCCACAGGAACACAATTTTCCCAGTGTTTTTTCCCTTGAAATTTAAAAAGAAATGATTCAGTACAATCACTGAATTTTGCTAAATCTTGAGAAGAGCACAGAAGGGACAAGAATCTCTTAAGCATGTGAAGTAAATATACTGAAATGTGTTAATGCTTTGCTGTTGCCACAAATCTAGTGGAAGTTTTAAATGTTTTAACTACTACGTGCTGCTAGGTTGTTTTTTTTTTAAAGGAATTATTTTCCAAGGCAGAGTTGCTGTAGAATAACTGTTTGTTAACATCAGACGCATGTGCTTGTTTATATGCCTGAATACTGGCCACTCATCTTGTACAGTGCCAAGAATAGTGATTTAACAAGCCTCAAACTTCTGTATAAATGACATCTTACATAGATGCAGTTGGATTTAACTCTCTATATTCCTTCTGCAACCCAAACTTTCACTGGGTAAAATCATTTTAATTATGCATGGGTCCCCCTTTGAGACTGATTCTGATCTCATATTGTTTTTATAGAAATATGACTCAATTTTCCATTAAGAAGTTACTTGCATTTCGAAATAATATCTGCAGATCCAAAATGACTCTCTGTATACAATACTGGTACATAATAGTGAATAAACAAAGAATCCACTAATTTTGATCATAATTTCAAATATATCCAAATTCAAATTTCACATTCTTCCCTCATGCTTATGGCCTGCATAAAACATTCTAACGGAATTAAAAAAAAAAAAATCCACTGCTGGATAATGTGTTAAGAACATGTGTCTTATGCACCAGGCTGAATTTTGTTTTTATAAAATCAAACGCAAACATGGGAATTCTAACATGGCTTAATGACTACTGATCAAATCCATCACATTTTATCTCAAGTCATCTGTCATAGCCATAAAGACTGAGATCTTAAAGTCACCCAACTAGTACTGTGGCAAGAAGATAAACTACAAAACTTACTGTGGCACATTAATATTTGTTTGCTTGCTAGTATATTATAAGACACAGTTCATGGTGCAATATTAGTACATAATCTGTACTCTGCCAAAAATAATGTAAAGTAGTTCAATGCATAAACTTTCATAGCTGCTGGCATATGCAGTATGTTTATAAATAAACGTCGGTAAGAAAATAGACAGGCATCGATATAGACAATCGCATTGAACTATATATACTTTAATTTGTTTTTATAACAGTATAACCTTAGGCATATCTTTTCTGAAGTAAATTTCACTGAATTCAGTAAAATTTACTCCACTTAAGTAGGCAAAGGGCTGCAGTCAGAACAATATTATGTAAAATTAGTGTGGTTTATGCAAGAAAAAATGCAAAAAATATACGATTCAATATCACACTATGCACAAAGAATATCAGAAATGAGGTTGGTTTGGGTTTACTGAAGATACATGAACTATCCAATCTCAACACTGATTTCTTGTACTGTACTAAAATTTTTACAAATATTTTACATCTTATATATAACAGTCTACAAAACTCTATGTATGTACGGTATTATCTACCTTGTACTTTTAAGATTTCAACTGATCTGATATGTGAGCCATATCCAAAAGTTGGTTTGAAGATTGCTTATTCATGAAAGTTGACTTTTGCCATTCCTATCAGCCACTTGTTTCTATGGAGAGATTTTATGCCATTTATCTTACTACTGTGCAATTTTCTAAAGAGTACTTTTAACACATACCTGCATTATACAATTGTGCTTATTAAAAATCTAAGCAAAAATAGAAACAAATTGCCATCATAAATATCTATTTGACTTTAGTTAAATTGAAAACATCTTAAAAAGTGAAGCCATTAAGACACTGCATTGGAAATCCTGACTAATTTAAGATACTACTGGAGCTCAACTAGAAAAAATTGCCAAATATAATGAATACAATAGATGTTAACAAATTAAAAATAATAAATGTATTTATAATAATGTATACAAAAAGATTATTAAAAAATTAGCTATCCTATCTGTTTTTCACAGAAATGAGAACTATGTGCCTAGTATGATATATGCTAAAAAATCAACAACTTTACAAGCTTCACACCATGAACTATAGAATGCAGCATTAATCTGAATGTAACAACTGATTGTTTTATTTTTCAATATTTTCACAGTCAGTAGAAAACATATAGTCCTGGAGCCACCTACTCCTCAGCAATTCTATTGAAAATGATATCACTTTTAAGTAATTCCTCCTTCACGCAAAGGTTTGTAATGATACAGTAAATAGAACTACAACTGTGACCGGCTTCATAAAAGCTGTATGAAGCAGAGTCCGTACAAGCAGGCAAGTTATGTGTGCGTTTGTCTTCAGTCCTAAACAGTATAAAGTAAAAAAGTCTTTAAGGTCTGATCTTACATTTCTGACAAGTTTAACATTCCACAGATTTGTGGTCCATTGAAGATAAAGCATTTTGGAGGAAAGTGCAGCTCACGTTTTTGTTAAAAAATCTAAAACACAAACTGAGCTACCGGAACCAATGGATGTGTTCTATGTAATTTATTTATCTTATTCTTGTTTACAAGATGCTAGAAAGCCAAAATTTTTTTACATGAACATATGTCTCATACTGATGTGGCATCCATTGTTACTAACATTTCTTCCATCTTTAAATGTAGACTCTTAAGAGTTCATGTGTTTCTATGTCTACAAGACAAAATTAACTATAGTTCAAATATAAAGATAGTTGCATGTATAAAAGATAAATGTAAAGTTCCATTCACTTCTGAAAGACAGAGAGTTTTATTGTCAAAAATACAGAGGGACCATATATTACCTTCTTCCAAAATGTTTTCCATACCTTAATTAGGTTATGGCTCAGTGTTTCCAGGTGATCTCTCATCAGAACTAACTAAATCTAAATTTGCATAGCTTTTTGAGATCAGCCAAGCTTGGCTAAGTTATAGTGTAACCTTTCTGGAAGATTTTATATATTACACAACAAGAAATCCTGCAAGTTTGCTCCTAATAAACTTCTGGCTCTCTCTGTGTGTTTTCAAAACATTTTTTTACATTATTTTTAAAAAAACTACGTTTTAACAGATTTGATGCACACCTAACTATGTATAAATTAGTCTTCACAGTACATTCCTAGAGAATCATTAACTCTTAATCATTCACATAACAGAAAGAATACTCTGCTTTACACCTCTAGTGTAAGTATTACGGTGAGAATTAATATAAAGTGTTTTGAGCATTTAGAAAATGTCTGGGATAAATACTGTGTATTATTATAAAGTAAATTAGTGTGAATATACAGTATTCCAAATTCTCATTATTTTTTAAATTTCTGTGCTGACATATATAGTATATGGGCATGTTTTACCTTGATAAAGTCAGCTTGAAATTCTATTTCTTACCATTTTTTTTTCTTTTTCTTACCATTAAGATATATAGATCTAGATAAGGATTATAATACTACTAATGGTTACATGCATGCAAGATCCTTTGACATACATGAGATATCCATGCAAGTTATTACTAGAAATATGGGATTCTTCTTGATAAATATTTTAATTATCTACTTTTGAAATAACTGAAAATATATTTTATACTGAATTATGGCATACAGGTGACCATGGTATATTGCATGAGACACACATGTCTACTATAGATAGGATAGTGTTTTAGCTGATTTGTTTCAGTTACATCATAGTTTTAATTACCTTCTACACATCTACAGCTAATACCTGAGTGCAATAAAAATATATAAGGGTGTTAAAAATTCAAACCTTAATTATGGGCTGCTAAATTTATTACAGTATATAACAAATATTGCAGTTCTCAGAGACTGTCAGTATCCTAGTACTGTATTTGAAAGGCAAAGTTCCAGGCCAATGTACTCTTATTTGACTATGTAAGAGTTAACAGTACAGTAAAATAATATAACATATACACATTACATT
>JAJFZI010024456.1:0-12990 GCA_022379055.1 Anilios bituberculatus
GCGGGAATCCCGGACATAACAGAATCCTTCACAAGCATTACAAACCACATCCAGTTGGTAGTGTCTGCTATATCCATGCTTCTATTTAGTTGTAATGCCACAGACCTGTCTTCAATAAATGAGAATCCTCTCCTTTTTGGGGGGGTGGGGTTGTGTTTACATTTACTGTATAATTCATTAAATTGTTGGATAAGGACAGTTAACTCAGCTAATTTCCATGTTTTCTTCCATAAAGGATGTAATGTTCATAGCAGAAAATATTAAATTTTGCAGAAATATGCTGATCACCTGTCTGCTGATAGCTGGAAACTATATGAAGCCAGTTCTGAAAGCCTGCACAGAAAGTACACTTAACAGAAGATAATTCTTTTTTCTTATTTATCAACAAATCTATGGAGTTAACTTGCCAGTAATGACATTAATCGTATTTCAGTTTTGATGATTTTATGTGTTCACTGAGTAGTTTTATGTGAAAGATTACCCACCATCACAAGTGGTTATCACTACATATGAATATGAAGCCAAATTAAATATTTGCTGCTCTGTGAAGTCTTTTTCTGCTTACTCTCACATTCACTCAACTGCACATGATTTGAACATTGATGAATTTTCAATCATTTATCCATATTGAAATGAAAATGAGTTATTTGATTTTTAAAAAGTAAGCCATTAACCAAAGAAGACAGTTAGCAGTGACCTCATTATCCTCAGTTTCGTGTGTTTACAATGTTGGTCCTTTTATTTTTATTTGGTTATTTTCTACATGACACAAAATGGGCTTTTTTGGTGGTACAAAAGACATCTTTTAAAGCTTCAGTCACATGATTGCCAGTGCTGTGATTGAAGGCCTCGGCAGAAAGCTCCCCTCCTCACCTCTCCAATGCACTGAAGAGACTGTGGCTGATACATGTGGTTGAAAGAGGAAGATATTGATTATCTGCATATTTTCTAAAGACTGGTATTTTTTAATTTTTACAAGGATCACTACTGAACCGTGGACCACACATCAGGAAATAGAGCTTCCATGTATTGTCTGGAGTTCTTCTGTTTGATTCCTCTATTACAATTTAGCAATTGTGTATGCAAGTGAAATAAAAGTTTCGGCGAGTGTGTTTATATATGTGTGTCTATGTCTGGGTGCCACTTTATTGTACGATCTACTTGAATCACACTTTAAAAGCAGGACAGACATACCAATGAAGATATCAGTCGGGCAGAGCCTAGAGTAATATCAAACAAAGTAAGCTCAGAAGTGCCAACTTTCCATTTGTGCTGCAACAATGAATGCTGCCAAGAGATATCGAAAAAGCGTGTGTGAATTGGGTGATGGCAGCTAAAACTATCTAAGTTATTGCTTGGCAGCCGGAAATTCTTCTTTGGTGCTGTTGCTGGCAAACCTCTCTCTCTATTTTTCTGTTCCTGTTTGTGAAACTGAAGCCACCAAAAGCAGACCATTGGAGGGGCAGAACAGCACAGACACGGCCATTTGCTAGTGTGAAAGAGGCAGCAGCTTAGCAAAGTCAATGGAGAGTCTCTCAGGCAGCAGCTGATAGAAGTCATATTTCTTTTGGATAATGTCCCAATATGTTTTTCCCCCTTCCTCCCTCCCTTGGATGGGTCAACATGAATCCAAGAAACCTTAGACTAGCGGATGGCAAAACAGCAAATATATACACACACTAAACAACATCAACAAAAAACCTGCAGCTTTTCTGTGTTATTTCCATGTTGGCTCCAAATGAACAAGTACAATATCGCCAGCTCTCAGCCCCTGCCAATCCTACATCTGCTCTCTGAAACCTCCAGCAAATAAGAATTACTGTGGGATTGTTTAACCAACGCTTACAATACACACACTTTACTTCTTGCTTTTTCTCCCCCTTTTCCTTTTTTTTTTTTTGCTGTTCTATTCGCATGCTGGTGGCAAAGGTTTGAGAGATAATGGAGAATGATACCCATCAGGCGTTTGCTTTGGGGGGGGGAGAGGGGGTGCTGTGATTCAGAATAGGGGCAGTAATAAGCTTGCCTTGTCTGCTGGCAAGTGAATCAGAGATATAAAATTTATTTCATTGTCTCAGGCTTCTGGGAAAGAGTCTGCACTGGCGTTGGTGGTTGGCCATGGCTTTTTAGTTGTCGTTGCAATCTTCTGTCGAGTTTTCTCTTATTCAGCTGCTTGTTAAATAATTCATCCACCTCATGACGGTTATGGTTTTAGGAGACATATTCTATTCCTTTGTTTCCTTGTCTAATCCAACCTGTGTGGATAGTTTCTTTAACCTAGCAGGATAAGGCCGCATTGTCTGAACTGTAAACCAGTCCTGAATAATTGCATATGCATACACAGATGCATTCACACTCCTCAATGCATACCTATCTACACACACATTTGATAATAATTATTACAAACTTGCTCACAATACATGTTATTTTACATTAACATATTATATCCACTTAATTACTTGGTATTGGATTATCATATGCATAAAATCTCCCCGGGTACCAAGAGACTAGAATCAAAGAGAACAGATTATTGATCTTGCAGTAGGTCTTAATAGCTTTTACAAATATGCTATTGCCCTGCATTGGATTCAGAAATAGATAGACTGAACTTGATCCATGCCATGTATTCTTGACTTTCCAAATATATTTGGTATGTGAATGTTGTTTGCACCAGAAGGGAGAATTGTGGAAAATACAGTAGATCTGCCTTGAACCGACAAGAGTGTTTCCCTCCCACACTTCAACCAAGTCATTTTCTAGGATTTTACAGATCGATCACACCAGATTTCCCACTGATTGACAGGATGAAGTCCATTGCTTCATTATTAGAGTTAATTCACTGGATCCACTGAGATTTGTCTCTAACTCCATTTATCATTAAAATGATACTTGATTAACTTGACAGATTGCTAAGGGATCAAAATAGGTGTTTTTATATATTAGAAATCAGATTCATAATGCTTACCTTCAATTTTGATTCTTAGAAAAGTTACATTTCTTTTAGCCTTCTCATTTCCTCACCCTCCCCAAGAAATTAGTGATCATTCCTAGCCACTCCTGATTAATTCATGTTTTGTTTTTAATTCCTGCTCCAAACTCCTTGCATAGAAGAGAAATGAAGAGGTATCTCTCAGGAGAGTGCTTTTTTTTTTTTCTGGGTGGAAGGGTTGGAATAAAACTAAACTTACTTTTATGTTTACATTTAATTAAAATTACACATTGTTAATCTTATCACCTTTCAGTCCAATGTTTCATATATTCTGTCACAGTAGTGTAACAATTTCTGGAAATTGCTAGAGGGTGTATCAGCCTTTCTCTAAAATCTGGATTAACTTCTTTTCTTTCTCACTGAAACAAATCTAGTGTGGTGATAATGTTAAAATGAAACAATTTGAGTTCAGGTGAAATTGGGCTTAAATGTTTATGCTTTGCCTATTCTGAGATTTGGAAACAACAGTGAGGAATCTGTGCAGCTCCTACAGAGCGTGTAGATTAAAGATTAAGAATCAACTTTCCTTTTGTGACCTTTCTTGTAATCATAATCATAAGCTTTATTTTTAGGAAATGAGAAGGGGAATTGATGGAAACTCAAGCAAACAGAGTAGGGGGAAGGAAGAGGGCCTAATATACTTTTTTATGTCCAGTATAACCTGTAACAAAGCCTTCCATCAAAAAATTAGCACAATCCCTGTCCATTACACATAATTGCACAAGGCAGAAATATACTTATAAAAATTGTATATATTTTCCACATTGCTGAAATTATAGTAAGGCTATTAACTGCAATGTGTAGCATATTTTCTCCTCTCTTTTTTGATGCTTTTGTTTATGTAATATCAAGCCTATACAACATATGGTGACAACTTTGTCTCTCTTGAATTGGTTTTAAACAGTATATTATCTTTTGGAAATTTTCTTTTACTAAAAAGTATCAACATGGCTGCAAGCATTTTATAAATGTACTCATTTATTAAGCTTTATTTTCTTTCTTTTTTTCTGGAATTCTTTCATTAAGTAAATTTCTTTTGCAGTTTTATGTATCAGACAAAATCATGAGCAGCAATTCTTGGAACATTGTATTTATATCTAGATACACCACATGGTACATGGCATGAATTAAACATTTAGTTCCTTACATTTTGGTTCTACCGATTTTATCAAGACTACTAGCTTCCACCGCCTTATGGATCAATGTCCCTGACTGTAATGGTGATTTGTCCCTGGTATCAGCTGCCCTTCCTTTCTCTTTATGCACAAGAAACTTAGAGACTGATACCTCGTGCTTTGACTTTTCAGAAAAGAGAAGTACAAATTCAGGTCCTTCAGGCTATTTGCATCACTGCTGCCAGAATGCTGCTTCTAGAACTGCATTTGATGAAGAAATAGACATTACTTTGATTCCAGGGGGAAAACAGTATCCATTAGTGTCCTTAAGAACAATTTATCCTCTTTATTTCTTAAATTTTGAAATATAAAACAAAGAAGCCTTCTCCCATGCTTCAGTGTAGGTGAAAACTCTAGATCACATAGTTTTCTCTGTTTTAGAATCAAAAGCCAAACACGAACTGGATCACAGAATGGCAAGCATAAAATATGGTGATTTAACCCTGAACTGAAATTAGTACTAGATTTGAAGAAGCTCCAATCTTTGCAGCAATAATTCCTTCATTAATTAAGAGGCCATTACAGAATAGTCAGTTGGGGTTCATTGTTTTAGTTGTGTTTGAATAGAAGTGATACACTGTATCTGAATTTGTAACCACCAGCCATCTTTGCTTATTAAGATAAACCATAAAGGGGGATGAATTTACGCTCCCCCCACGGGCTCTTCATTCTCTCTGATCGGGGAAGAATATAACTTAGTTCAAATTGGTGTTAGCTGACTCCTGATTGGACTTTACTCGCAAACCAGGGATTTGTGGTTTAAATCAAATCTAATTCATTTAAAAAAATCACTAAAGCAAATCTGATTAATTTAGTACTTAATTATAAAGCACGATGCTTGTCCTGGATGTAATGACAAGTCTGTAAATAGTTAGAATGAAACTTAATTCTGCTTTATTTTTGGAGGAGATGGGAAAGAAGAGGAGTGTTTAAATCTGGTGCCTTTGGATGGGCACATTCATTACCACTGATGTATGGGCTCACCCATTATCAGATATATATATATATTAAAAACAACAGTACAATAATTACTTTGTAGAAGACAGGAATTTCTTATACTGAATATTGGATTTCTTTAAATGGGAGAAACTGATCCATGAAATTCAACTTTACAACTTCATGGCAAAATCTAAACAGGGACTAACAACAAAAACAGTGCTGGTATCAGCCCAGACAGTCCAAATGTGCATCACGTTGCAGAACAACTTCTTGATTTTCTTCAGTACACAGACTGGGGAAAGCGACGTCTCCTGTTTGGCAATGCAGATGGGTGCCACGCGTGTCACAGCAATGCTGACAGACCTTAACTGTTACAGCATACGAATGGCACCAGTAAAATAGCAGTGGAACAGATGCTGCCATCACTGCCCCTGGTGGGGGAAAGACGATGAAACAGAAGGGGCATTAGAGTTGGTCGATGGCAAATTAATCCTATTGTACTAGCAGCTGCAACAGCGAGATGTTAGCATTCGTGCTTCAGCTCTTCCAGTACACCAAGCCCTGGTAGAGATGGCTGGAAGAGAAGAGACAATGGAAGGTCACCAGTTTCAACAGAATAATGGAATAATAATGAAAGAGGATGGAAAGGGATATTCGCAAGTGTATTCTCTCAATATATCATTTTTGGGTGGTTGCATGCAAGCTGGACTTCTTAATACATACTTAATTTGTCAGGTATATGTTGTTCCCTTTATTGGTAGAAAAAGCAAGATTGCTGACTGCTTTTCTTATTTTAAAAACCTTGGCAGCCAGATTGCAAATCCAGTCTACATGTCCTGTATGGAAAGCTCTGATTTGGTTGCCAAGAAGAAAGGGGAAGAAGTGTCCTTTGTTCATTTAGGAGAGGAAGGAGGAGGTCATTCAACTCTTTTATAAAAATATGCTGATTCTGGCGACCGATCAGTAGAACAGAAATCTCATCTTCTGGTTCCAAGCATTTAGGCTCTAAGAGTAAAGCATCTGATTTCGGGTGAAGGCTGCATGGATGCTCCAAAATCAAAGGTTTTGCTAGTTTTTGTAGATCAATGTAAGGAATATTTGGTATCTTGCATGTATTAAGTTAGCATCTAATGATTAAATAAGGGCCACTTTCCCCCCCACTCTTACCCTCACCACCGCCTTTCTTCAACCTGAGATGCTGCCAAAAAAAAAGAAAAGAAAAAGTGCACCAACAGTTGGTCTCAATCCAACCCAGCTATTGTAGAAATTTTTAAAAGAGACAAATTCTGCTCTGAGTTTGGAATCTGCTGCCAAACTGCTGTGCAGAGTTGAAGAACATTGTACGAAAGGAAAAGATTGGGGGAGAGGGAGAAACATGGTTTTCTGCTCCTTCATTTAAAAAGTCATCCGGGAAGATCTTTTCTGATGCCAAAGCTTGTCTAGCGTACATTTAAGCTAATCACTGACCAACTACTCTGCTATGAACATGTCTCTCTGATATGGAATTCAGAGGATGAATGGAGCCATTGAAAAAGAAGAGGAGGCCCAAGATACATTGGAAATAAAAATCCACCCCACAAACTCCCCTTTCCAAGAAAGCCCATGTGGACTGAACAGGCTCAATAGCTGAGGGATGTTGAATAAAAGTCGGAAAGGAAAGATGGCAACCTTTGGGGGGAAGGGAGGAAGAGAATGGAACGGACTTCTGAAGGAGGGCCTGCCTGGCTGCTGGATGCTTTTATCGGGAGGTGAGAGGATGTTGCAAAATACATAACCTTTAATAGTGCAGCTTTCTGGATGCATATATGACTCTCAGATTTACATTTCCTGCTTCTTTTTACAGCTTATACTATAACTGCTAGCGAATTAATGCCAATATTGACAGATGAATCAATGAATTAATTGATGAAAATAAAGATTAATATATCTGAGTGCAGGTGACATTTCAGGATAGCTTTCATGAAAATAACATTTTCTGTATTCTAAATGTTACTGTGCTTAAATGCACTGTATGAGAAAGCAGGTAAGTAAAGGTTCAGCATAAGAATATGAGAAATGATCCTAGGAAGCATTTTAAATCAAATCCACATTTTCCATTTTTAGAATAATATTTTAAATGGAAGCATTGCTCAAGAAGTATAGTATGTCAGAGTTATGTATTTTAATCTATCCATAGCATTCAACTGGGATTTTTTGTTGGTTAAATCTGAAAGCAAAAGCACCTCTAACTTTGTTTACCAATAATATAATAAAATAACTAATTAGATTACCAATAATATAATAAAACAACTAATTTTTAAAACATATACAAAGATTTTTGGGAAGGATGATTTAATAATTAACCAACAGATTTGTATTTTGCCATGCTTTGAATTCTGGTCAAACAAAACTATTCTTGTCTTCTAATAAAAACTTGAAAAGATTTCCAGATACAACAGAGAAAAGTTAAAATCTAGTTGGCTTGTATATTAGTGATATTGAAAATTGTGATGAAAAATCTTTAAAAAATAAAAATTAACTTCATAAATATTGGGTGTAGGTGCAACACATATATTAGAGGAAAATGTTATACTGTAAATCTTATGTGAATGATTTTTGAGTAAGTGAGGATGAAATCTTCTTGAGTTTAGAATATTTTTATTTGTTCATTTGCTAACAACTAATACCAAAATTAATACAGGCTGCATGGCAAATGTTTAGAATTTAAATATAAAGCATCTTCAGTCATCTATATATCAATTGTTACCATAACAGTTAAAGCATCAGAAAAATGGCCATCAGAAAAATGCCTTCAGATTGAGACATATCTGGGTTTTGTGTTTTCGTGGGTGGCTGGTCTCTTTGTATGTTGATGCATTTTCTCTCTTTGTTGGCATTTACCTATGGAATATTTTCCCTTCTCTCCTATTCAGGAAAGATGGGGGAACTGCTCAGAGCAGACCTGGAGGATGCATGAAAGTAGAGGGAGGTCAAAAGGATCCCTAGTGTACACATTTAAGTCTGTTCTGTATTATTAAATAACACTATACAGATGTAATTCTGTACCTGCAATTCTAACTCAAAAAGTCATATTCTTACAAATTATATTTAAAATGCTGTCAATTTGCCATAATTTAAACTAGCAAAATATGATTAGAGCAAGAATGATTCCACACACAAATTGTACGTCAAATCACGAAAAGCACGTACACAGCATATTAGCAAGAGGGACCAGTTATGTAGATGGAATGCATTCATTAATTTGCTAAAGACTTCTGTTGTTTTCTGTTAATTTAACAAAAATGAAATATTGAGATCTCCCAAGACAATAGTAACTAGGTGGGGTAAAGCCTCCCTCCATTTTCCCCTCCGGCATATTCTTCCCTTGATCCACATGCCATATCATAATAAGGCGTATAAAATCAATGAGATTTACTTTGTGCAATTTGTTGTGAACAAGTCTCATGATAACAAACAGAATTTTTTCATAGAAAGCCCTCACTTACAATCTTTACTGAATAAATGTTCTAGGCTTCTAGCAAATACTTCTGCTTATATGAGTGTTTGTGTGTGTGTTTAATTCTGAATGAAATAAGTACTTTACCAATATACTATTTTCTGAATTATCTGATAGTTTGGAACAGTTTTTGGAATGATGCCCTTGGGGGTATATTTAAAAAATCATTGTGCAAATATTCAAACTTTAGAAGCAAAATATATCCTACCAGGAATCCCTATTTTAGTTTTTGTTTGGAATAGCTATTCAAAATATGGGTTAAGATAAATTCAGAATTAATATTTAATATTTATACTCCTGAAACAATTCCAATCTCATCCTTTAGAATAATTTCAAATACACAGCATTTCAAAATAGTTTTGTTTCTATGAATAATAGTGATACTATGGTCTTTAATTATATCAAATAGGATGATCACCAGTTTTAAAGGAGTCTTAATTCATCAAGCTGATTAGGTTTGCATACAGTTACAAGGATGCTAAGTATTTCTGAAACAAGCAATTTCCCCCTATTTAAGATTATGTATCCATGTATTGTTGATGGTATCAATTTATCAGTTTTTCACCTGTTTGCAAAAGAACACATTTGCTGCCTTCCATCTTTCTAAGTATTAGAAATGACATAACTTTAATTGATAGCCACCTTAATTGGAGGAAAAATGTCTAAGTTAACCTGATTACTTGTATAACCATATATATTTACTCAGCCTGATTGTCTTACTCCCAGGAAAACCTGTACTGTATGTGTATGAAATTGCAATTGGATTAAAACTCTAGCCTTAATCAAAATATGAAAAGTTTGAGTAACTGTTTGAGTTCTATAAAATGGTTTGGCATTTAATTTTTTTTGTAAAAATGTGGTTATAAAATAATAATTTCCTTTTCAGCAACAACTATTTCTGAACGAATTATGCAAAAAATAGTTTCTGTTCTCATGTTTCTTGAAATTGTTCTCAGGCTTTATTATAATTTTCAGAGTACAGCGCTTTACCTATATTCTTTTATTGCTTCTAAACTTCCAGAAAATTGTGAAGCTAAAAGGATGTGGAGTAGGTAAATATAATTGATAGGGTAAGTTTGTGGCCAATGCCCTGTATGAAATGAAACAAGCTTATTCAGTTCATGTTGGTTATTTTTTCAGAATGAAAATTAAGCATTTGGCTTCTGTTCATCTGAAGATAGATGATTATATTTATTGATATGTTTTATTTCAACTTGACATTTATGTCAAACTTTCTAAAAGGTACATTAATTATTTAGAAAGATAAGCAAGGGAGGAGGAAAAGGGAAAAAGGAACAAAATGAGTCTACAAATTTGTGATCGGCACCCCCCCCCAATCTCCCATTGCTTGTCTTAATAAGGTATTTGTATTTAAAAGATGTTCACAAATAATGGCACTTAGCCGATTGGTTTTCAGTTGTTACCTCCCCCCCCTTCTTTAACAATCATATGGCTTGATTCTGTTTTCCAGATCCTTTCCAAGAGCTGTTATTTGAAATAAAAATGTTTGTATCCATTTCCCTATTAATGGCCTCATTGTAATACAACCTGCTGCAGTTAAAATGGTGAAACAGATGCAACAATGAAAATTCAAAGTGATGGACACTCAGCTTTGCCTGTAAAAGCTGTTAACCATTTTGAGAATTGGAGTGGCTTTCGACGCTCCAAATTTGTGAACAGAAAGCGTGCGGGGGGGGGAGGGCTTTTTGGTGAATCAGAGAATTGTGCGAGAAATATTTTACAGGCCCAGACACTTTGCTGCCTTTTGAGGCCAGGTTTCTTCTACTGATTAATACAAAGTAAAGAATCATTCTCATTACAAATAGGGCCAGGAGATTTTCTTTTCGGTTGGTGTCATTGCTGGTGTTCCATGTAGCATTATAACCAGTCTTATAAAAGTTGATTTCTTCTGCTGATTCCTTCGACAAAAAGTTTGGAACCATTAAAAATATTGGTTCTAGAAAAGCAAAATCTGCAGTAATTTGAATTCTATCTTTTTTTAAAAAAACCACCACCTCCAAATTTCCACCAGGCTGTGGACATTTTTTTCTAATTGTTAGAAAAGCTGAAATTCTTTGGGAAGATTGAAAGTGAATAATTTCAAAGTTTCTATATGTACGAGCTTGGTGTAGGAAAAGTTCTAACGAAACCAGTGGAAAGGAGAGCATGGGATATTGAACATTTATGTAAGTATGTGTATATCTTTCATTAAAAAATGTTGGCTTAAACTCTGACTTCAGATATTCTGGTCAGGAGGGAAGATGTGTTAAACATTCAAGTACAGAATCTTGAAGAAAGTGCCTCTTTGATGCCACAAAATGAGTTCTGGTTGGGATGAATAAACGAATCTCTTTTTGATCTGTTTCAGTTTCCTATGAATTAAATCACGAGTCTCTTCAATTTCATTCTCACATTATTCCATTGTTTTGAGACCTAATTATCTCACATGCACATATTTATAAGAAAGTTTGGGACTGAGCACTGTCTATAACCTAAAATTGGAGAAGTGTGGAGTGATAAGATAATTGTGTTTCAATCTGCAGATAAGACCAGAAAGAGAGAACTAAGTCCATTTATTTAAAAATGCAGGCCAAACAATTTTTTTTTTGTTTCATAATTCTGGCTCTACCCCTTCACCACAAACAAACGCATGCATTAAAAACAGATTTAATTTTTAAAGAAAAGCACCACTGAGATAGAAGACATAATGGTGAGAAAAGGGGCAGTTAAAGCTTTGCCTGCCAATGTTTCTAAATAAATATTCATTAAATTTGCCTTCTGCTTGAACTTCAAGCCTAGGAATCCAAAACCAGTCTTGCTTCAAATATAGATCTAATACAAAATATTGCCCTATACTTTACAGTCACTCTGCAATCCATAAAGATGCGATCTGAAGAAGACTAGAAAAATGTATCATCCGCAGAAGCTGCCATTGCTTTGGTGCTGATGTTAATCAACAAAGCCCTATGCAGCCTCTTTATTTATTTAACAAATGTTGAAGCCACCTACTCCATAAGGTTTAGGGTTGAGTATGAAGTTAAACCACCTGAAAAACAATACAGTTACTGTTCAAAAGAAAAGAAGGTGACCTATAAAACTATTAACACACATAGTGGGGCCCAATCTAATCTGGCTGCCCTGGATATGGAGGAACAGCCAGGTCTTCAAGTCTTTCTTTCAAAGAGGTAGGGGTAGGGCCATACAGATCTTAGTGGCAATCCTGTTCAGAGGGCAGGATCAGCAACCAAGAAGGCACACTTCCTAGGGCCTGCCAGATCACTTTGCTTAATGGACAGGACCCAGAACATGCCAATTCTATCTGATTATCCCCGATAGGCAGTAACAGTGGGGAAAAGGCAGCTTCTCAATAACCACTTGTAAGCCATGGAGGATTTTATAGATGATGACCAGTACCTTGAAACGTACCAGGAAGAATCTAGGCACATCAGTATGGCTTGCTGAGCAGTTGTGTAACATGGGCATTCCGAAGCATGCCCATAACTGCCTCTTTTGCTGCATTCTGGCTTGGTTTCTGGTTTCCTGCTAGACAATATGGTTGTCATATGTCCCATATTTAATGGGACTGTGCCATATTTCAGCCAGTATCCCATAGCCCCATATGCCAAGCAAATTGTCCCAAATGTTCAGGGCAGTTACAATTAAGTGCTCACCTGCCTGAAGTGGTGATCAGTCAACACCTTGTAGGCGGATAGGAGATGGCAATGAGTGGACACCTCTTTGCTCTCTCCATGAAGCCACCCAGATCTCTGATGGCTGCGTGGAGCCCAGACATGGACAACAATGCCCCCAGACTGCAACGTGCATCCTGTTCACACTGCCTTTGCCTTTATGGCAACCATCCTCTTCAGCCCATCCTATACATTTAAGGCAAAAAGGGATTCCCTTCACCTGAGAGTAAGAAGGGTGGGGACCCAAATTAAGACCTTCCCTTTCCTGCTGCAGGAAAGCAGCAAAATGATCTTATTTTAGCTGGCATTCTGAGATTAGAACCTTGTGTTTTATCTGGTTTGTTAGATGTAAATGCTTTTTACTTTAATTATATGAGGTTTGTGTAATAGGTTTGGATTCTTTGGGATTTTATGTTGTTTTATTGTTCTTAAATTATACACTACTGGGAATCAGACAATATTGCAATGAATAGATTTGGTCTTCAAGATCACAGCTAGAACATTAATCAAAAGACAAAAAAATGTTGTTGCCAAGATTACGTGACAGAGCATAAGAAAAACTGATTTGGGAATACAGTGAAAAGATCTGCACAAAAGATTCAAGAGTGGATTAACAGCCAACAACCAGGTCTATTTGGTAATTCCATCTGGAGAGGATTTAACAAAGCCTGGACTAATGCATCTGGATGTTCCCCACAGATG
>JAJFZI010024486.1:2189-14097 GCA_022379055.1 Anilios bituberculatus
GGAGTTTGGATCTTACAACTCTCATTCCACCGTTCTTTTCCACTGTGCTACACTTAAGTAAAATCTTAAAAATGTTTAAGATTTTACTTAAGAATCTGGAAGATCTGTGAACAAGATTAAAATTTGAAGGTAAATACTACACATTGGTAACAATCCTTCTAGGATAGAAATCATTTTTCACTTCTTTCCTTTTTAAAAAATGGAATTATGGGGGCTTCTAAGTGGTAAAGTTGATTTTCACTACCAGAGCACTCTAGCAAGAGAAGACTCCTGATGGTTGATAACATGAAAAGGAACGTGTATGGAACTTTTGGGACCTTTGTACATCATAAATTGGTAACCTAGAATCACAAGAAAGCTTTCTAGACTTGGAACTGCAGAACGGAACCTAAAACTTTTTGTTATTCTGAAGTATAACCATTTGAAGAAATATAAACGTGGTTTATTTTTGGTTTTAAAGCTGTTCTGACCTACTGGTTCAAAAAGACAGGGCAACTTTCAAGGACTTGTTAAAGTAATTGATGAGAACTATTAAGCTTCACAGGATTTAATACTTATTATTGGGAAGATTAAGGAACGTGCTTTTTATATATAGTTGGTTGGTTAGCTGTCATGACATAGTGTCGTCTTCTCTGGTATGTTGGAGGAAGAAAATGAAACTAGAAAAAGACTGTTGTTTATAAAGATGTATTCCCTTGAGTTTTTTGGTTCCTTTTCAAAGAGAAGGCAACATTTACAACTTTTCTTTCACACACAGATGTCTGCCTGGAGAGTTTTTTTTTCTCTGTAAAACTTTCCTGTTTTCATGATGGCAGACGGCAATGAAAAAACTAAAAGAAGCCATAAGCTTCTCAGTTTGTAAAAGAAGGTAGAATTAACCAAACTTAATGGCCAGGGCATGTCCAAGAGTGAGATTGGATGCATGCTTGACATATCTTGTTCTATAGTTAGCACAATTGTGAAGAATAAAGCAAAAGTCCTAGAGAAAATTAAAAATGTGATACCTCTGCATAACATAGTTATCAGAAAGTAGGACAGAATAATAGCTGACATGGAAAAACTTAAATGTGTGGGTTCAAGACCAAATCAGCCACAGTATTCCTCTAAGCATAGTCATTATCCAAGCCAAAGCCATAAGCTTATTTAACAGCATGATGGCAGAAAGAGGACAAACAGATGAAACTGTTATGGTTAGCAGAGGCTGGTTTAAAATTTAAGACAGGAAGCAACAGCCAGCAGAGATACAATCTGACAAACTTCATTACTTTCCTAATTCAGTAGTAAATCATCCCCAGCTGTCCATGTCAACAGCAACATCAACCCCTGCTAGATATCCATCAAAAACCTATTCTGATTCAGAGCTGTCAACATCAAGGTCAACAGCAGCCTCTATCAGCTCTCCATCTAAATCCCTTCCTGAAAAAAGGAGACCAAAAGTTCATTTTAAGAGAATACCTATTTCCATTGACTTTCTTAATTAACTAAAGTGTACAGTATCTCCTATTGACTTTCCTACATACAATATTGACTTTTTATCATTAACCATAGTGCATTACAGATTTTGGTGGCCAAAATCACACAAATTTAAAAAACAAGGTTCCACTTTTTGACTCTTCACTTTCTGACGGTGCTCCAGTCCCTAACCTGTCAGAAAACGGGTGCCTGTACGTATTAGATATTCCTGCTTAGGTATTTTAACTAGAATGAAGATGTAAGAAATTAAAAATTTCATAGAGGAAATGTGAGTTCCTGGTTGAGATTATATTAGGAATATGATAGAATGGCATGTAAATATAAAGGATTATATTTAGATATATTAGGCTTATTAAGAGCTGTAACTCTTTGGATTCAGCTTTGTCTATGGATAGGTTAAAATCAGGTTATACAGGTATCCCTTGGTATTCACCAGGATTAGGGACTGGCATGGTAGAAAGTTAGGGATCGCTGAATACTATAACAACATTGAAGTAAATAGGATGCTTTGTCACCAAAAATATGAAAAAAAATCACTGTGCATGTGCAGTTGATATCATTGGCACTTTTTACTTCCAGATAGGAAGTGATGGAAGTGTGAAATGACCAATAGCAAGGATTCCAATTATTGAAGAATATCTGTATTACAAGATCTAGTTAAAGCTAGATCATTGAACTTGCCAGGCTAAGGTAGTTAATGGTATGTTCTAGAAATGTACCGTAATCATTTTGACTTTTAGCAGTGCTCAACTTTTCTTTTTACAATAATTTTTAAGACTCCTTATTTTCTCTTTTATTAAAGGAAATAAAATGATTACTTCCATTTCTGTAATATGAACCTTTCTTCCTTTTTTTTATTCCTTTTAAAAAGTTCATAAAAATAAACTGGAAATAGGCTATGTTCAATAGGTTATTTAACTCAGTGAAAATTACATATTGGTCTTTCACTGTTTCCTTCTAATTTTTTTTTGTTACCTATATTACAAATGTAAACTACACAGAAGAAACCTGCATTACTTCAAGGAATCACAATATCATAGAAAGTTAGAAGAGGTCACTTAGGTCATAAAGTCCATCTGTTCCATATAGTAATCCAAATTAAAGGACCCAAAATGACTATCCAATCATTGAACATATCCAAGTTAATAGGATAACACACATTATCAATAAGTACATTATCAAAAATATATCTAATAATGTTATGTAGTACAATGTGATTCATATCTTATTCACATATGCTCAAAGTACTCAAAGATTATCAAGAATCAAAATTATTTCAGAGTACATTTATGTTGCTACATCATAACTATTTTACCTTTTTAAATATTTTACATTAACTTTATTACAAGTTTCTATATTCTACATTAACATTTGCAAAATCTTTCAGTTTGACTCTCACTGAGGAAATTCATAGGAAAGAAAATCCAAGATTCATTTTAAAAGGGTTTTTTTCTTCCTCCTCAATTTCTTGATATTAAACTAAGGAAGACTCACATTTCTGCTGTATGTTCTTCAGACTGTAATTATTCTTGAAACTACTCTGCAATTTGTGAATCCAGTCTCTCTCCTGCCCTCTGCCCCAAAGGTTGACACAGCTCATCCCATGAGCAAAAATGTACTCCTAAAACATGTCACAGAAGAATATAGCTGTATTTGAATGGCTAGCAATAAATAGAATCGATTTTTAAAAGTTTGGTAATACAATGAAACACAACAGAACACTATTACTAATGAATTAAATTATGCAAAAAATTATCCTTCAAAAGAGGTGGCCTCAGCCATACTAGCATTAGGAGACGCTCCTTTATTGCTTATCAGTTTTCAAAAATTAAATACACAAGAATGATAATTGGTTTAGCTACCAGATTTGGGCCGCAAAAATCCGGACCACCAATGGTTCCTAATTTCTCTAGATTTTTGCAGGTCGTATCTGGTAGCCGTAATTGGGCAACCAAAAGGGTTCCCAAAATTATTTGGAGTCACATTCGTGCAGCTACAGGCGATTTCAATAACTTGGCCAAGATTCCTTTTAATTTTTTTTTTGGAAGCACACAAATAACATCGAACTTTCAACATGTTTGACGCTACGCCTCTTCCCTTTTATACTGAAAATCCACCTCCTCACTTCGCCGCCTCTCCCCTTCCGTTCTGCCAGCTCAGCAGTTTCCCTTCGCTCTCAGCAGCAGCGAAGCTGAGGTAAACAACTGCTGAGCTGTCAATCACAGACTAGACTTGAACAGGAGAGGACCGGCCTAAACCGGCGCGAGCAGAGCTCCAGCCAGCCGCTCATATGCATACAGTATACACTGCTCTCCCCGGCCAGCCTCCCTCGTTGCTCAACAGCTCCGCCCCTTTGCCTCGCTTGCTGCTCTTCGTAGGCGTAATGAGGAAGAGAAGGAAGGAAAAAAGAACCGTTCCCGTCCTTTCGGCTTCTGGTTTTCACCGTTGGTGTGGCTTGGCATGGCTTAGCTGTCCCGCGAAAACGTTGACAAAAAGGCAATCGCCCTAATTTAAGTTAGACAAAAATGAGGGGAAAGGCGACCAGGCACGAAGGAGGAGATTCATCTCGGCAAACCTGCTACCGTATATGGTTTGCGGCTAAAGAGCGTTTGCTCTGTTGAACGATTCCGGAAGTTCCATCGAGGCATCCTAATGTTGCTTGAAAGTCGCGGTCATTGCAGAGAATATCGTTTTTCCAACAGCAGCACTGGATGGTTGATCACCTGCCAGTTTTCAGGGCAACCTGGCCCCGGGAAGAACACTATTTCCTGTAAAGACCAGCTGCGCGTTAATAAAAGGCTGGCGGCGTTTTTAGTGTTGTAGATTTAGCCCACAAATTGAATGTTATCCTGACCTAAATGAACGTTTTGGTGAGTCAATTCCCCAGCGTTATTCGCAGGGCGGTGGGACAAAAAATCTTTACTATTGCAGTGATGTCATTTTATTACTGAAGCCTACTTGGTTCTTGCTATAATAACGTGCCTTTTCTTCCAAAAGGTATTACTGAAAACTGGAAAAAAAAATGCAACCCGTCTTCATCAGTGTTTGTAATCTTATGATAATCAGGTGGAATCTCTTTCCAATCTTCAACCAGCCGTAAAAGAAACGACGTGGCAGCAAGCACGTACTGGCTATAAATTTATGCCAGCTCATTTTCAAAATAAGCCTCTTCGTCCTGACAGAGGTAGGGAAGCAACTGTACCTCTACCCTGGTCCAGAAACCTAATTTGCAACCAGTGTAGAAATAGTTTAGAGAAGACTGTTTCCAGGAATGGGTCAGGCTTTTGTTACGCTTTGGCGGGGAGGCATTACACTGCTGCACGGACTGCACGCACGCAATTACATCGATGCTAACTAACCTCGCGTGGTCAGGCCAGGGAGACAAAGAACCGCCCTCAACCGGAGCCACCAAAAAAGAGGTTCCAAGCATCAGAAAGCTCGGTAAACTAAGAACCCCCAGCCCTGCCTCTTAATTCTTACCTCTTTATCGGTCCCCCCTCCTCCCAATCAAAGTCTGGCATTACCTTAGCAACAGCCTAACAAACCCCACCGAGCCAATGACCGCGGGAGCTGGGCGTGGCTTGAGCGAGCATGCTAAGCTGCCGGGTTCGTCTCTGTCTGCTTCCTCATCTAAGCCATTAGAACTTCCTTGTAAAGGCGCTGGGATTCAGATGGTGAAGCCATTTGCCACTGATAAATGATGATGCGGCCAATAATTAAGTAGAGCCATTTTACAGAAGGGCAAATTGAGCTCAGCTAAGGAGCTCTAGTGTTTAGGAGCTTGAGTCAAGGAACCGACCCTGCAGAGCGTAGGTCACCAGCTATCTTTGTTTCTTCCAAATAAAGAAAACCCAGCCTTCTTTGTAACTACCACTCAAATAACCAAGCTGTGTTCTGCTTTCAGCAAAAGATTTGGAAATTGTTTTCCATAGTTTATAATCCTACTTTTCTCTCCAAAATTATATGTATGGACGTACGGAACTACATTGGAGAACACTCAGAAGCCTACTACTGTAGTATTACAAAAACGGCTTGCTGAATTATGAAGGCTCGTAATAACAAGTTTTTCTTTTTCATCTTTTTGCCTATCACCTCTTCACTCTTTGGCATTTGGAAGCAACATAACTGGATTCTTCAATTTTTTTTAAAATCAAATATACTACAAAGACAAGACGAATCCTATAAACATATATCTGCCGAAAATCTACTGCATATATAGATATGTATAAAGAAGAACAACCCGAAATTACATAACCAGTTTTAACATTTTCTTGTGCTAGGAATTAAGTCATCGTCACCACCTGACGCTCCTAACCAATCTGCTGTGAGAAGGAACACCCCCTCCCTTCTGTTCAGTACCGGTCCCAAACAGGATTGAACCGCTTTTAACAAAGGGTGGAAACTTCAGAAAAACAACCTTAGACTCTCCTATACTTCCACTGACACCATTTAAAACAATGGCTTAACATACTGGAGACCAATTTTCTTCTTCATAGTGTGTTCTGTATTTTCCTGTGCAAATCGCTTTTTCTTTGCAGAATTATTTGCACTGATGCGGTAGGTTTCATTGAACCCAGAACTGCTCATCTTAGAAATGATACTCTAATATACAACTAATTTAAGCTCAGGGTGTCCCCTCCCCAAAATAGCTTTACATCCATCTCCACAGCTGGAACATTACAGAAGAATAAGAGTAATTTACCAACTTTCGAACCTCAGTAAAAAGAATGCGGATCTACACGTGGGGTGCTGAAAGCAAGTGTCAAAATAAACCGCAGGGAGCCCTTTCTCTAGAAACAATTCTGTACCCTGAAGACATCACTGATTTGCCCAAAGCTCTACCAGATCTTCACATTTTTTTTCGTCATTAGATATTTTAAAACAACATATGTATATATAATTCTTCCAAAATCAATTCATTAAAAAAAAATCTCTCCACCCTAGATGTACGGAATGAGAAAGGTTATCTCCTAGAAGAGATATTGGAGTTAGTGAAAAGTCTTGGAAGCATTGGGCAGATGCACCACAATCTTGGGGTTCAGTCCGACAATATAGGTTGAATTGATTTAAAAAGCTATGTATGTGAGGCTGCAATCCTAAACTCCATTGCTTGCAATCAAATTCCATGGCGCTCGGGAGTCTCTTCTGAATAACCACGTTTAAAATCAAGCAAACTAAGAACCTGCATTGTGATACAGAATTGTTACAGTCTATAAAAGTGTAATTAAAATCTAGACTTACCTCTTTCGTGCCCAATTAAGATATCCTTGTGATTGAAGTATTCTACTTCTTCAGTGTAATTCTGTGTGTAGGCAGTGTTGGATCCAGCATTTCTAGATTCAGTCCAGCGTACTTTCGCATGTCCCCTTGCATGGATTTTAAGTGATCTGACTCTAATTTCACCAGTCACGTCTAAATTTACCCTTCCTGAGACTGTATCCCCGCTGGAATATACGGGGACATTGCTGTCATTAAGACAGTCAAAGCTTATTGTCAAACTCTTTACCTTCCCTAGCACCATGTTATTTTTTTTAATAACAAAAGTCTATAAAAATATATTGTAAGAAAAAAAGGGAAGGAAAGTCAAGATCTCATATAAAAATGCGATCTTCACTTGACAAGTGATCAGTTTCTCTGCCTTGCAACGAAGATTGCAGGCAGGATAGCTATGATCTCTACGAGCACTTCATCAGGGATTTTTTTTCAAAGCACCAGCATTCGATGCTGCTCGCTGCTGCTTCTTGCCTGCTCTGTGGTCTCTCTACAAAGACAAGCGCTTTGCTCTGCCAGCTCACTTTAAGCTTTGTGGAAAACAACTCCAGTGCGCATGCTCGGCTCTCTGCTCCATAAACGTTGAAGGACTGCTGGTGGCGCGCTCTTATCTGCTCTGTTCTTTGGTAAAAGGAAGATAATTTTAACAGCCTAGGTAGCTGCCTTTTATAATCATTAAGGAAGAATCGCTACTTGCTGTGAAGTGTGAAAGCAATCAGTGATCAAAATACCGGTTGCAAGCCAAAACTCCAAACAGGTGATCGCTGTTGCAGACCTCAGCGTTGCTCAATTGCCAAACTGGGTGATGGTAGAATGAAAAGTTTAAAGGGACAAATTACGTCTACAGGCTGTTTTGAAAGAGCTGGGAAATGTTATGTCGTGTTGAACTAAGAGAAGCATTTATAGTTCCCAAAACATTGTAGGATAAGGTTAAATGGGGAACAATTAAGAGATTGCATTATGTATGTATTAATTTAGCAAAACCTCTGCTGAACTGTCCATTTTGCTAAAACTTTGGTTGGAGATTCAAAGAAAGCAAACTAAAATAACTTGGAAATTCTTCTTTTCTTTTGGTGCTATTCATTCAAAGGAATAATTTATTTCTTTAAAACAATTGTATCCTGCCTTAATCATAGGACAGTTTGTCAATACAAATAGTAAAATCAAATAACAACCACATTATAAAATATATGCTGGGAGTGGAACTAATTTCACAACCATCATATGGCAAACTGCAAGCTCCGTTCTCTAGACTTGTTGGAAAAGCCAGATCTTAAGGGCCTGTTTAAAAACTAGCTATGAGGAGGCCATCTAATTCTCTTTGAGGAAGGAGTTCCACGGGGTGGGCCCAGCCACCAAGAAAATATTCTGCTTTAGTCAAACAAGATGTCATTTCCTCAGAGACGGGACTTGTAGCACACCAGTTCTATGGTACTGAACTGATTGGGCAGATACTATAGGGAGAGGAGGAATCTAGATCCTGCACTATGAAGAGCTTTGTTGATGACCATCAGCACCTTGAACTGAACCTGGAAGCTGACTGAGAGCCAATGTAGCTCATGGAACAGAAATATAATTTTGAGAGTGACTAGGCATCCCAATCCTGCCTGAGTTGTTGCAGTTTCAGCCATCTGAAGCTGAGTATCTTCAAGGACAGCACCATGAAGAGAATATTATAACAGTCTAATTGAAAGGTGACAGACACATGAATGACTGTCCAGAAAGGGCCCTAACTGATGCACAAGATGAACCTGTACAAAGAACTACCTGGCAAGCAATCATTTCTATTCTAACAGGAACCGTGAGTCAAGGAGGACCCTCAAATTATTCTCCAGTTCTGCATGGGGTACAGCCACCTCATCCAGAACAAGAGATGGAGTATCCTCTGGATCCATGGAGCCAAACACCCACAAGTATTCTGTCTTGTAAGGGTTAAGTCTTGACCTATTCCTCTCCATCCAGTCTTCACAGCTTCCAGACACTGAGACATCGCTTGATAGCATCATTGAGTGATTGGAGGTAGAGAGGTACATTTGGATATCTTCAGCATATTGATGACATCCCACCTCATGTCAATGGATAGCCTCATCTAACAGTTTCTTTGTAGATATTAAATAAAAGGAGAATATCAAAATCTGAGGCACTCCACCTATGGGTCTACCTCACCCTTCCAGGCAAAACTGGCTGCAACCAGCCATGAAGGAGGAGAATGACCAAGAACAGTGCCCCCCACTCCCAACCAAAAGGATACCATGTTCCATGATACTGAAGGCTGCCAAGAGATCAAAAAGAGCCAAGATTAATGTATCATTCCCTTTCTGACTCTGTCAAAGATCATCCACAAATGCAACCAATGCAGTTTCGATACTATGCCCAGGTCCGAAACCAGACTAAAAAGGATCCAGGTAATCTTTTTTATCCATGATTCTCACCACCACCACCTCTGCAACCTTCCCTGAAAAAAGGAAGGTTAGATACTGGTTGAAAATTGTTCAATATAACTGGATCCAGAGGAGGTCTTTTAAGGAATTTCACCCCATGATAGGATATCTGTACTGATTTTAAATCTAATTCTAAGTTATGATAATGATGATGTAATTTTTGGTTTGTGCTTAATATGGCAGAGAACAGAGCCTGCTCCATTCACAAAGATGGAAATACCAGACTTGAAACTAGAGTTTGCAGTAGGACAGCCAATGATAATGGTGAGATAGAATTATCACTAGGCAAAACCTTTGAATTTTATCTATGACATTAGACAGAGTAATGGTGTTTGGTTTTCAGAGTCAGGAGGGCAGAGGAACAACCACATTTCTTTATTTGTCACATACAAAAAGTAACTTGAAAACAGTGATATGTTTTGTTAACAAAGGCTTTTGATCCACAAACTCTTACTGCTCATCTGCACATCATCCTTGCATCCTTATAACAGTGTTCTATTTGTCTTTCTTCTAGGATATAAATGCATGATGTTTTTGTCAACCCTCCCCCAACCCACTTCAAAGGCAAACATGGTTTCTTCTATTTGCTTCTGAGTGGTCAGTGTGTGGTGAATTGCTGTGAGGTAAGTTAAGAGACTTCTACAGATGTGCCTCCCCTCCCTGCATCTCTGGCCACTGATTCTTGGGGCCAGAAGAGTCCTAGTTCTCCCACTGTATGAAGTAGCTAACTCTCCCATTTCTCTTGCCATCTCATAAATAGCAGCAGAAACAGGAAGACAAGAATGGAAATTTGAGTCTTTGGATTGCCAATTCTTCTGGCATGAAAACGATCCACTTTCCTCCCACAAACGGGAGAAAAGGAAGAAATAGGGAGAACAGGCAGCAAAGCTAGTTCTCACCTCCTTCCCCTGCTACCTAAGGGTCCCAGGTGCAAGGCAGGGAACATAGGAGAGGAAGTGGGTCTTGGAATGGTTCTTGACAAATGTCACTAGTTTGCTGGGCTGCCACTATCATGTCCAGCCAGCCGAGTGACCTTTCAGCATGGCCTCTTTGGTATGGAGTCTATTTGGCACCAGGGTTCCTGTGGTGAAGGCATAAGGAGGCTGACAACAGGCAGGTAAATCCTATTCCTAGCTCCAACTGTGATCCCTAAATTTAAACCCCAACCAATCCCTATGTTAACCCACCCTCTACTGCCCCTTCATCTTGCCTGTGCATCATGAATTGGCCCCACACTGAAATGTCCCAGACCTCTCTAGCCATATTGTTCTGGGCATGTATATAAAACTCTGCTTGGTCTTATACCAAGCTCTGTGGGGAAGCTACCTGTGGCTTCCTCTCAGGGTTGCCTACAGAACTGGCAGTGTTGCAGGGAAGCTCCTCATGCAGCTGCTGGTTCTGCAAGATTCCTCAGTGAGGTGCCAGTTCTTGCAAACATGCCTGCAGAACGGGCAGTGCTCTGAAGAAGTGTCATAGTGGAGCCTAGAGAAGAGCTGCTGGTAGCCCCATGGTGAAGCTATGCTTAACACTCTGCTTTTCCTTATCTTCCCTTCCCTTCATATGTGGAAACAAAGTAGGGAAAGCAGGTCTTTTTGGTGCCTGGGAAGCTGGCATAAAGCAGGTATACTTCCCCTCTGTCTTTCCTCACTGTTGCTGGTACTAATGATAGCATGAGAAGGGGGCGTGAGAGAAGATGGGAGAACATCTCATGGTTGCCTTTCGCATCTAGGGTTGCCAGATTTTTATTGGTTCCTTATGGGAGCAGAAGTCATACAAGATTTGTAATCTCTCATGATGTTGTAAAACCAGAAATCTCGCGTGATGTTGTAAAACCCGGAAATCTTGTGCAAATGTTGGGTTTTTGCACGAGATTTCTGGGTTTTAAAATGTTTTGTAACACATGAAATCTCGTGCGATGTCGTAAACCCCAGATGCCATAAAACCCGGATATTTCACAGAAACTTTGGGTCTTCGCATGAGATTTCCAGGGACAACAAGGCAGCAGGACCTGTGGGATTGTTCCTTCCGCCACAATCTGGGACACCTGGCAACTCGATTCTCATCCCCCCACTTTTGATGCAGACAGAACCTTTGTTCTGCTTTGTTCCTGAGGCAGAGTGGGGGCTGGAAGCCAGCATAGTCTTCTGTAAGTTCCCAGGCTGGAGAACTGTAGTTCAGTGCTGCTGTGAAGAACCTTCTGATGGTGATGGGGAGATTGTTTCACAAATCTATAACATAGTTCCAAACACCATGAACTGACATTTTGCAGCTTCACCATTACACCTTAGAAAAGGCAAAACAAGGTCCATAGGGAGACCAAACTAATATATGGGAACAGTTAAAAGGGTTAAGAGCCACAGAACATATAAAAAACCACCAACTTAAGGGGATAAATGGATACTAGCCTTGAACGCAGTTTCACTGCTTCTGGGTGAAAAAGGAGACTTGATGCCTCTAATGGNCACCTGCTGGGAGGCTAGGAGCATGTTCTACTCTTGGGTTTCCTTGGATGGCCAGTGGGTCACTGTGAGAACTGTGTGCTGGACTAGATGGACCAAGAGTCTGATCCAAACAGTTAATAGAGGTTTAAAAAAGAATATGAAATAATTACCATTCCTCATGTTTTTTTCTTCCCATTAAACATTCTATACCAAGGCTTTCTGTGAAAGTTCTTTATGCTCTGAGGATAGGGCTACTTGTTCTCAGCGATGTGCACAACAACA
>JAJFZI010024602.1:0-11279 GCA_022379055.1 Anilios bituberculatus
TGGGGGGGAGGCACTTCAAGGAGCAAGGGAGGCCGCCGAGGGCAATATTCTCTCTCTCTCGGGAGCGCGCAACTGCAGTAGAGCCAGAGACCAAACCCTCACCCGCAGCAGGGACCGTCCGGAGGGGAGCTTGGGCAGAGGGGAAGGAGGGGCTGCCTCTGAGCGTGCCGGGCAGGCAGACACCGTCTCGGAACCCCTCCGCCTGAGGTTGGCGTAAAGAGGGCGCAGGCAGGATCGGAGGCTGGCGAGGCACGCTGTCCCGCCAGCTTCCTTCCGAGGGCTGCGCGGAAGGGAGCGCGCCCGGCTGGCTGTGGCTGGAGGTCGGGGAGGCGGCCAGGCCCGCACTGTCGGCCTTGAGGAAGTCCGCCTCCAGACAGCTCATCCCTGCGGCCGCCAGCTCATCAGCACAGATCGAGGCGTTGCACTGCAGCAGCCCTGCGAAGCGTGGCATCACCGGAGGGGCACCTGCGGCCGCCAGCAGGCGCACCAGCTCAGGCAGCTGGAAGTACTCAGCCTCTCGGCGCAGGCGGCCACGCTCGGGGAAGCCCTCGGGCGGCACCAGCTCCCGGTCGCGCAGGTAGTCCAGGATGTAGCGGAGAAGGAAGCCGTCGCGGTCCAGGAAGAAGCGGCCCTTGGCAGTGCGGCCGCCTCCTGCTGCGAGAAGAGGCATCACAGGAGCGAGCCGCGCACTGACAGGACCGTGCCCCTTCGCGTCACGTACACCTGCCCACCCACGTTCAGCTCCACGATCTCCGGGAAGCCCACCGCCACCGGCTCAACCTGCATCCCGCTATGTGCGCCGCCGCCGTTGGGCAGCTCGCTGGCGCTGTCAGCTAGGGCCATGCTTGCTGGGCCAAGTGGGACCCCTCCCCTGCTGGGGTGGCGACCGTCCTGTCCTCGCTGGGCAAGACGGTGCTGCCTGGGCGCCCAAAGCCACCCTCCCCCGCGCGCTCCGCTTGGAGGGCTGTTCTCCCGTGACGCCGGCGGGCTTTATGCAGAGCCGCGGGGCCGGGGGCGGCTGACACTGACGTCGGACGCCAAGCTCTTCCCTGCGCAGAGCCGCCCCTTCCAGCTCTGCGCCAGCTTGGCTCCGTCGCGGCGTCGCACAGGCACTCCAAGAAAGGAAGCAACGCTGAGCGGTGCCGCCGGTGTCCAGGCATTGGTGGGGTCCCGCGCAGCGTGGCCCAAGGGGAGGTGGCCGTTCCTCGCTTCTGCGAAGCGCTGCAGCCTTCTGCGCTCCCCTGCCGCCGAACTGGGTGGAGCGCATGGAGCTGCTGTTGTTGGACCAATGAGCCAACAGGTCAGATTTGGCCCACGGGCCGGACTTTGGACATGCCTGCTCTAAGACTAACATATCAAACATATGAACCACGAGCCATGTGCGGCCCGCAACCAGTACCTTTGCGCCACCCTCCTATTCCCATGTCCACTGCGCCTTGCAAGCAGTCCCTGCAAAGGCAGAGGCTTCCAAGTCACAGTGGACATTGTTGGCATTTTATGACATCACACAAAGACTTCCAGGTTTTACGACGTGTGAGATTTTGGCATTTTATGATGTGTGAGATTTCGGCATTTTACGACGTCACAGTGTCACAGAACGCAAAATCTCTCACAACGTTGTAAAACACCGTAATCGTGCTGAGATTTTGACTTTCTTTTTGCTGCCCCCATAAATTTTGATTTTTGTTTATTTGACCCATGTTGGCCTTTGAGTTTGACATATTTGCTCGAAGATATTTATCCTCTTGCACAATTGTGCACTGGGGCCTTCCACTCCTTGTGCTGCTCTGTGAAGGGAGTAATACACACCATTGTAGGAGATACTCAGTTTTGTGGCAGTTTCTCAGGTGGAATAGCTTTCATTCCTTAAGTTTAGACTGACAAGTTTCAGGAGAAAGTTCTCTATTTCTGGCCATTTTGAGTCAGTGATCAAACCCACGTTTGCTGAAGAATGCCAGTGTTATTACTTGTTTCATACCTGTTTGCAGCTATGTTAAGATAGTAGCAACAGGGTTTTTTATGTTCAACTAATCTTTTGTACCAACAGACGTGCATTAGTGAACACAGCATTCCATTGCAGCTTGAGATTAATTGTTGCTGATAATGGGCTTCTCTACATCTATGCAAATATTCCATTTATTAACAACCATTTTCAGCTACCACAGTTATTTAGAATCTTTTTTTACAGTGGCTGGACAATATTTTTGATCAATTTGATGTTACTTTGATAGACACAACAGTTGTTTTCTCTCAAAAATGAGGACATTTCTAACTGACCCTATACTTGTATCCAGTCCTGAGATTCCTCAGGACTGGATATAAGGGGATATAAGAAACTTTGTTATATATGTGACATTGTTTTAATCAGCCACCTACCATTAATTGATTGTTTCAGTCTTAAAGAGCTTTTTTATCACATGCTTTCTTATGTGAACCTCTGCTTATGCAGTGTTTAGTTTTGAAGCTCATTACAAATGACTATAACTATAAAACTAGATTTGTGGAAGAGGTTTGCTCTTAGTGACCTGGTAAAATCCTCCGTTCTTTGAGTTCCTTCCCCTTGAAGTGGCACAAAAGCTTCAGTGTTGTTTGAATTTACAATAGTAGACAGAGTATGTGTATATTTTAACTAGACTGGTAAATATTGTAGTGGGCTGAAGATGAAAACACAAAATTAGCTGATAATCATTTGTAGGCACTTTGCATGATTAGGGCTATATTACTGCATCATCAGTTTCAGACACCAGCTTCTTTACCAACTTGCTCTTTAGGTTCATTCCGTCAAGATCATCCCAGCAGCATGGGTGTGTATGGCCAGGATTCAGGAGGCTTCTCAGGCCCAGGAGAAAGCCGAAGTTTGAGCGGCCCTGATAACCGGGGCAGGGGCAGAGGGGGATTTGATCGTGGAGGCGTGAGCAGAGGTGGGCGGGGAGGAGGAGGCCGCGGCGGAATGGGGTAAGAGCAAATCTTTTCTTTCTTCCTCATCTAATTCAATTTTATCCTATAGGCATGCAGGAGAAGGAAGGAGGGGCTGAAAGATATCCATTAAAATAACTCTTTCATGGAGATTGTTTTTAACAAGTACTTAATAATCCATGGAAACTTGTTAGTGGGGCTAGGGGCAGGATGTATTTTGCCTGCAGGTGGTTGGAGACTGGGACATTAAGGGATCTGGGGTGTTTAAATTATGAAACTTTCAGCTTCCTTCCACACTGAACAGAGGGGAGATCCTCTGTGGGTTTAAAAGTCTTTGGGTTGAACACACACTCATCCCTTCCAAAAGATCTGTATGTCAATTGTTTGCTCCTTGCTGGTCTTTGCTATTTCAGGTATATACAAAGGTGTATTTTTCTTTTTGCAATTATGTTGTTCTTCTAGCTGTGTTAGCTCTCGACAGTAGCTCTCTGAGCTAGTGGCAGAGCTGCATGGATGGTGTCAGGCACTGCCCACAGCTTTAGCATAACTGTTGTGTGTGAGCAGGTTTTGACAAAAATTTCCAGCAGCATCCTTAACTAGACAACAATAAGAAAGAACCGAACTCACAAATCTGAGTGCAACTTCCTACTGGAGCTTTCAGGTATTCTAGATCAGTTTGGCCATTTTCAGTGATGGCACATTTGGGAAGCTTGTTCTGTTAGTTCTTGTTTTATGTGACCAGTTTATTTAAGGTAAAAAGATTGTAGTTAATGTGAGGGATGTGATACCCGAAGGTGCTGTGGTGTGTGTTCTACCCATCTATGCTGTGCTATGCTATGCAGAGGGTTTGCTTGGCAAACAGATTTGACTAAAGAGAAGGGGGAGAAAAGGGTTACAGTTGCCATCACCTTTAGTGTGGACGCAGCCTTCATGCCCTGTTGTATCTGAGATTTGGATAAGCAAAAGAACTACTCTGCATAGTGAGAATGCCAATGAATCCAGATGCTTTGAAATCTTTATTGCAGTCATTCATCTGCTTTTGTTACCTCAAAACATGTTCAGTTAATGACCAGACCTGTTAACTACTGAAAAATAACCCTGTCAACTTAGCTGGAATGGAAAAGGGCTCCATATTCTATATAAAGATTTCATCTGTTAGGTGTTCCTATATGTGTTTAAAGTAGACTTAGACATTTGAAATGGCTATCACCACATCTCCCCCCCCCCCCAAATAACTCAAACTGATCTCTATCTAGCCCTTTTGGAAAGAAAGCATCCAGGTTTCTCCAGTTCTATATGTGTAACCACTGAGGTTGAAAATTGGAGGGGCGGGGCTTGCCTTGCAATTGGCAATAGAAAAACTGCACCCGAAAGGTGGCTCTGTGATGTCAGCCCAGAGTCGGGGCTCAGGTGCTGGGTCTTCCGGTCATGGTGTGGTGATGCATTTCATTCTCTCTCTTGCAGGTAAGGAGCCCCAATGTTCTTAATATAATGCCCTTTTTCATTGCCTCAATATTTTTATATTTTCACTGGCTGTTAAACATGGAAACTTTTTAACATGCTTTGTCGCATTTATATGCTACAGGTTACAAAGTGAGAGCCTTGTATACACTTCAGTTCTTAAAAAGTACCCGTACTCAGTACTCAGCCGGCAGCATAATGAAAAGTGGGACTAGACACGGTGTCCATATGGAGAGGAAAAATATATATACATAGAATATTTTTAACCAAATGTGTACATTGTATAAATGGAAACCTTCTGTAATTTGGTAACTGCATATAGTACTTCATGTTTGGTAATGAAACTAGAGGGGAGGTGTAGTAACTTTAGAATTGTGTAAATTAAAGTGTAAACATCTGTTACAAAGGGAAAAATATACTTTGGGAACAAAGGAAAGCTGCATGCATCAGCTTGAAATTATGTTTATTAAATTTTTTATGGGTTAAAGATGCAATACTTGCTAATGGATAATTGTTCTACTCCCTCTTTTTTTCTTATCTGCATGGTTCTTCTTTCACTATTTTTTTAATAAAAAACACTGCTTTATAAACAAGGCTCTGTTTGCCTACAAATTGTCATTGACTGTTCTGCCCTACATTAAAAACATAGATGCTGATTTCATGTTGATGATCTGTGTTACACAAAGTTGCATCCTTAGACCTTGGAGCATGGTGTATTCTGTAAGATCTCCTTCCACAGAGACTGTTAATCCAGTAGAGACCTGAATGTATGGCTTAGTGACTGTCATCTGAATTGTGTTCTAGAGTTTGCTGTCTTCTTTATTTTACTTTTTGGACTGTTAATGTTAAAGGTTCTCCACCCAAGAATTTGGCTAACTCTTCCTCTTGGCAAAAGGCCAAGGATGCAACTTTATGTATGCAAAACAAGGAGGGAGTTGACAAGAGGACTATCCTTGCGAGTATGTATGTATTTTTTAAAAATTGGGAAAAATCATTTTTCTTTCCCGTGGCCAAGTATTGCATTGTTAATGCCATTGGTATTGAAAAACTCCCACTGGCAAAGCGTGGTGTCCAGACCCAGACAAGCAAAAGTCTTACGTGTGTAAAGGAGATTTGAACAAGCTGCCCTGAAGAAAGGCCTAGTGACGAGATGACAGACAGACAGACAGACAGATGCATTGTTTGGATATGTTAGCCAGTGCCCTTCTCCCCGTGAGCCCCAGAGGCTCCAGGCGGTACTGGCTTTGTAAAGGGAAAGGCCTTCATTTCTTCGTTTATCCCCCCAGCAGCGCTGGAGAGCGAGGTGGCTTCAATAAGCCTGGTGGTAAGTTTTTGAGCATTACAATGGGATAGTGTTTTAAAAAAATGCAGCCAGAAAATTAAAAAAACATAATATTTGTTAGTTTCATAAGTGGTTAAAATGCCATAGGCAACAGCATTTTAATGGGTACTGCCGGCAAAACCATTGGGTCTCTGATGTTTTAACCTAAGGTGGTAAAACAAAGGGTTATGAAATATTATGAGAAACTAATTGGGGAAGGAATCACTTTTGGAGGCTTTGGATTTTTAAATAAGAAACCTTGGTAATGAACGCTGATTGATTGGCCCAAAAAGCCCCTTGAACCAAGTGTAATTTCAGGTGATGGTTTAGAAGGCTGCTAAAACTGAAGCTGATCTCAGCAGCAAAAACACAAAAGGGTGTGCATTGCAAGTCTTTTTGCAGTGCGGTCAATTTGAGTTTTAACCCAGGCCATCTAATGGTGGTTGTAAATAGGCAGTTGTGTGTTTGTCGTTAGTCTCACTTGCAAGGCATGCACTAACAATGGCTTCTGTGATTTCTTTTTCCCTGGATGACAGGACACATGGATGAAGGGCCAGATCTTGATTTAGGTAACTTTTAAATCGCTGTTTAAAACAATAGAAAGAGATTTCTGCAGCATTAGTCACTCTCACCAAGCCTGCCATCATCTCACACCTCCCCTGGCTGAAACAGGAAGGCCACATTTTGACACACTGGATCAGAGTTTTGTTAGAGTCCATTTCTAGCTCTGCCATTTTGGTGACGTTAACTCATGGCCCCTCTTGAATGGATTAGGGTTATTTCTCTTGACTATATATTTATTTCCTGTTCAGGGTGGCTTTAGGTTCGGCTTATGGCTGTTGTCAGTATTAGGGGTTCTTGAGAAATAACTAGTTTTGGTAACGAGTTATAATTTGCAACTCACTTATGCTTTCTGTATAGCTGGCACAGGCTGATCAGAGAAGCAGTTTTGATAGACATGGGCGGGGGAGTGAATAGAAGATTCTTGAGGAGGCAAGAGGAAATATTTCAATCGCTTGGATGGCCCAGCTAGTTTCAGTGATAAATTGCTTGTGTCTACAGGCCCACCTATAGACCTAGATGACGAACTTGATAACAGTTCAGTGTATGTTCAGGGGTTGACTGACAACGTGACCCTCGAGGAGCTGGCTGACTTCTTCAAACAGTGTGGTATCGTCAAGGTGAATGTCCTCATGACCTGTAAACTTTTTTGATTAATGCAATGCATGTAACTTGGGAGTCTTAGAAAAATCTAGAATTTGTACAGGATTTATTTGCATTTTCAATTATTTTGCCAGGTTGACTTTCCTCTTCTCAGGATTATCATTAAAGATTTCAGAATACAATCAATGCCATGACCTCTAAATAACAGTATAGCGCAGGATGAAAGGTTCAGGATAGGCCAAGTTGGTTATAATAATAGTTCCTATTTGGGGACCTTTTTCTGAAACAGTTTAGGAATTGGAACTTGGGCCTGGGGTGGGCCAGTAGAGGGGCATAAAACATTTTGAGCTTGATGTGTTTCAAGATTGGAGTGTGCTGTACACAATTCTGGCAACGGTTGCTAAGTTGCAGCATTAAACTGTCAGCATTGGGTTTCTTCCCCCCCCCCCTTCCCTAGATGAATAAAAGAACTGGACAGCCCATGATAACAATCTACCTTGACAAAGATACAGGGAAACCCAAAGGAGATGCAACTGTATGTTATGATGATCCACCAACTGCCAAAGCAGCTGTAGAATGGCTTGATGGTAAGTTATATGCAACATGTAGATCAACATTAAAGGTTAGAGTTTGTAAAGGTGGTGCATGGAACCAGGGTTATGAGGTGCCATGTGTTGACTGAGCATTCAGCCATGAGCAAAAGGATGTTTTGCCCTTGCTATTAGAGATATTCAGAGGAGGTTTGCTGCAATTTCAGAAGCCAGAGCAGGGACTGGAAGAACATGCAGTTGAGGGCTTGCAGGATCCCCTCTGCTGAGTTTAGCTGGAAGAGGTCTAAAGGTGTTTGGGAGCTTCTGGCCTGTGTAAATCAAAGGGAAACTTTTTTCTTTCTTACTTTCAGCTGTCCTGGATGTTCTCAATTGGGGAGGAAGTAAAGGCTTAGTGTTTGGGTTTCCAGTTCAGCTACTCCATGCTTTCTCCCATCAGGAAGTTTAGTATTCTTCAGGCAAGCTGTTGTTGACATTGCTGATCTTGCTGACTTCACTGACTCAATGAGCAAACCAACCCCTCATCTTATCCTGGGCATAAGGGCCTGACAAGCCTTGCTTGACTGGAATAATTCGGAGTTAATTTCCCAGTGGTAGATGCTGTAATGCCTCAGTCACAGTATTGGACATTTGAAGCCCAAGAGACCTTCTGCTTTGTTTCAGGAAAAGACTTTCAAGGTACCAAACTCAAAGTCTCCATGACTCGGAAGAAGCTGCCCCTGAACAGCATGCGAGGAGGGATGCTGCCCCGTGAGCCTCGTGGCATGCCTCCCCCACTCCGTGGAGGTAAGTTTAGGTGTCACTGGGAGATGGGATAGAGCAAATCCACCTGGGATGCACCGGCTTACAGATTGTTTTTCCTCAGGCCCTGGAGGCCCCGGAGGGCCAGGTGGTCCTGGCGGTCCAATGGGTCGTATGGGAGGCCGAGGTGGCGACAGGGGCAGTGGCTTTGCACCGAGAGGGCCACGAGGATCCAGAGGAAACCCTTCTGGGGGAGGAAACGTCCAGCACCGAGCTGGAGACTGGCAGTGTCCCAACCCGTAAGTCACTGAGCTTCGTTTTTCCCCTTTTGGGGGCCTCATGGTTCTTGCTTCTTTTGGGGTCTGTGTTGGTAATGACCAAGGATAAAGTTGGGATAATTTACTGCCTGTGCAGCGCGAGTAGGTTTGCAGTGTTTCAGTACATTATCTATACAGAAAGTTTCACACATTAAGTTCCTCTCTGCCCAGCCTGCTTTGCTGAAGACCCTCCAAGACTCACGTTTTCTGCAGCAGCAACACTAGAAGTGCCTGAAAATATGAGGGTGGTTAGTTGTCTTGGTGTTGCCTATGCTAGATGTGCTTCCCATCTCCACTGAAGGCTGGTCCTTTCTAGGGGCTGTGGAAACCAGAACTTTGCCTGGAGAACTGAATGTAACCAGTGTAAGGCTCCAAAACCTGAAGGCTTTCTTCCACCACCCTTCCAGTCCCCAGGTACGTCACTCTTGTCTGTGAGCTGGGGTGGGAGTCGGAATATGTGACACTGATCTCTGCTTATGTGATATTCACAAGGTCCTGGATTCTTGCTTGGAAAACCGCTGCCACTTAGAGGGCTCCTATACGGGACCAATAGTGGTAAGGGTATTGCACAGGTGGTATATTTTTCCTTCGTTTGGGTATATACGTCTGGAAGAGTAAATGAGGAGCTGCTTCACATGGTGTCTACGAGCACAATGGCACTGTTGGGAGCAGGAGGCGCTGACCATGAACTTGTTACCTTTTAGATATTTCTACTAGGGAAAAAGCAGCCCTGTGATTGGGGCAACTGCTCTTGCAAGGGGCTGATGCCAGGTTCTGTCGGGTCTGGGTCAAGGAAGTGTTGAAGATCCCCCAGCATTCTCCTGAGTCATAATCAGACAAACAGCATCTGTGTGGCTTTTGTATTCTTAGATGTCTCACAAAAGTACTGTGTCCTGAAGGTAGAAAGACAGGGGTATTGGTGGCCCACATTTGAACGTTAGTGATTTTCTAATATTCCCAACTTCTAGAGTCCCAGCCTTACTGGTAGTCTTAAAAGTCACACTAATACCCCCCTCCCAGTCATACCATAGCAAGAGTCTCTGCAGGGGCTGCATGTTCTTCAGACCACACTTCTATGGTTTTGGAAGCTGCATACAAAAAGGACTGGATAGAGTTGAAGGGACTGAAAAGGTATTTTAAGCAGAGAGCCTTCTGTTGTTAGTCTCTCATTCACCAGCCCAGTAATCCTGGGGAAGATCTTGTTCCCTGAATCATTTGCTTGGCTCTTTTTTCCCCAAGATCCCTTATTTGGAACACAAAATTTAAGCAGTAAGAAAGCATCACAAATGCAGATGTCTCTTTCTGGAAAATCTGTTTGTTACGGGTAGGCAGGATTCCATTTCATCAGGTTTATGGCTATTGTATGTTTATCTAAAGGGGCTGTGTGGCTCAAAATGCTCTAATCCTGGAGTGGGGTACCTGCAAAAGGAAGCAAATAGTGGGGGCATTGAGGCCCTCCTGTTGGTGTTTCTGATCCTGAGAGGGGAGGTCCTGGTTCAACCTACATCTCCCCAAAATCAGCTCTCCTAAACACTCTGCAAGATGTTAAAAGTACTCTTCAGTTGCCAGAAGATCTCTTCCTCTTTGGCTTCTCCATATGCTAGTGGACATCTCTGATTGATTCACATTCTTTATCCCTAGACAAGCAGAGCCAATTGGTATCCTTGCCCTGTTAATAACATTTCTGTGCCCTAGGAAGAAGTGGTCTGCATTCCTCAGACAGTAGCCCATTTTAAAAGTCTTTTGAGTTTGAACCGATTTAGGAAAACTTTCTGCGTAAAAGGGACCATGCAACTTACTAAACTTTAGTGTACTGACTTGGTTAAGAGAAGATCTTCCTGGAGGTCATCCTTTCTACCCCTAATTTGATACAGCCAATGATTATAAAGCCCAGGTTAAAGCTGACTTTCTTCGGATTTATAGGAAGCATGAAAACAATGCAGAAATGAGTTGGAATTTTGCTTGCAGTTTTTTCCATGCCACAGCTTCTCTCCTGTTGACCGAGAAATGGGTGCTATGTTTCTGAACTGCGAAACACTAAGATGGTTGGTTGAAATTCACATGTTTGTGGTTTCCAACATTGTGTGAACTGCATTGCTAACTGAATCTGCCACCTGAACTTCTGAGACTGCCTGCCTGCCTGCAGTGGCCCTTGGCTCGAATGAGTAGTGCTGTCCTTCTGCATTAGGTGGTGATCGAGGCAGGGGTGGCCCTGGGGGCATGCGAGGTGGCCGAGGAGGCCTGATGGACCGTGGTGGCCCAGGAGGAATGTTTCGTGGAGGCCGTGGTGGAGACAGAGGTGGATTCCGAGGAGGCCGTGGCATGGACCGAGGTGGCTTTGGAGGGGGCCGGCGAGGAGGCCCTGGGGGTCCACCGGGACCTTTGTTGGAGCAACTTGGAGGGAGAGGTGGCAGACGTGGAGGACCAGGGAAAATAGACAAGTATGATTGGAGTGTGGGGTGGTGGACGTTTTTTGACTGTAACCTAGAAAGCTGTTTTGTTCTGATTTTAATTCTTCTTTCTCCAGGGGAGAACATCGTCAGGACCGCAGAGATCGGCCCTACTAGCAAAACCCTCCCCCCTTTCCCCTGCAAGACCGCATTTACTACCAGATTTATTTTTTAAACCAGAAAATGTTTTAAATTTATAATTCCATATTTATAATGTTGGCCACAACATTATGATGATTCCTTGTCTGTACTTAGTATTTTTCACCATTTGTGGAGAGACATTAAAATAACGTTAAATGGTAGTGTGCTGAGTTGTTCTTTATTCTTTTCTTTTTGAAAATAGTTGTTTAACTAAAAATTT
>JAJFZI010024674.1:0-13623 GCA_022379055.1 Anilios bituberculatus
CTGCTCTTTTCCACTGTGCTAACCCTTATTAAACATTCTCTCAGAATACTGCAGTTTTTACATTTCATGATGAAAATTAATTTCACAGTTTATAAGCTCACCTATCACTGATTTGGAAAAAAATAATTGGCCATTTCAAGTTACAATCTACAATATCAGTTTCATTTGTTTCTATCAAATTCTTATAAATTACTGATTTATAATTCATCGGTGTTGTAATGATGCATGCTTTTAATAATACAGGAACCCTAACAATTCAAGAAGAAATCAGTCAAATCAAGCGCAAATTACAGGCTGGGAAAAAAACCCAGGAGAGGCAAAAAAAACGATACCGTGATCGGATGGTGGAAAGGTAAGTCTTTTTTTCAGGAAGGGTTGGCAATATATCTTGATAATGTAAATATTAATTAGTATGATGTGCTTCTCTGTTTCAGATTTGATTAACTATTTTCATATGTTTTAATTTGTAAAATAACATATCCAACCTCTCTCAAGTTGGTGAAAGTTGACTTAATCCCTTATTTTCAGAAGTTTATCTAAAGCCCTGAAAGGTAAACAAAACAGTTTTAGGAAAAAAACTAAACCAATGTTTTTCCTAATTCTGCCTCCCTGCTGGATTTCTTACTAGAATCCTGTGCAATTTTGTTGGGAAAAAACAGTGGATTAAGATTACAGGGCAGATTGCTCCAGCAGTTCTCAAAACATGGTTTAGGGATATTAGACTTACAGAAAATAAAGTAATTAGAAACCCAAGATTGCTTGACAAAAAGGACCATGCTGCAGCATTTTTTTGCTGTGGTAATCATATCTTTATAAAATATGTCATCTTGTTGAAGTCAAGTTGAAGTTCCTAATGATTACTTTATCAAAAAAGCAAACCTTCTGTATTAAAATCATTTTTATTTGATAGGATTCAGTTTGTTTGTTCATTGTGCAAGTATCGCACTTTCTATGAAGATGAGATGACCAATCATTTGGAAAGCAAATTTCATAAAGAGCATTTTACATTTGTTGGAACCAAGTTACCCAAGCAGACAGCTGACTTTCTACAGGTGCAATATTTTATTCTTAAGATTGTCTTTTATTCATATTTCCCAGTATCTTTGTGATACTTTCTTGTGAAAGATATTTTCAAGTAGTCCTGGAAAGGATTGCTTACTTGCATATTTCAGTATAAAATACTACATGGTTTCTTTGTCTTTTGCCTTTAATTATGAAAATTCATAGGATAGTTCAAATGATTGAATTTGTCAGTTGGAATCATTAACAGTCACCAATAGCTTTAATCACCTACATTTTGTGGATAATGTAATCCTCATCTCTGACAATGCTGATAATCTTCAAAGACAGCAGCAAATTATTAGGCTTGAAAATGAATTTGAAGATATAAGCTTAACAATTACTCCCAATCTTTCCCAATAAAAACTGAAAACTATGAACTGGAGATGGTTAGCAGCTATACTTACCTTTATCAGAATATTACATTAAATACTGATATCATGAATAAAAAACCAGGTGAGCAACCATTTGATTACAAGCTATACTTAAGAGTTGCATACCAACTTGCTTGAAGAGAAAGGTGTTTGACCAGTAATACCTGTACTCATATATAATTGTGAAACTTGCACATCAAATGCAAAAGCTGAAAGATACATAAAGAAACATTGTACAGCAAACATTCAAGATATGACATAAAGACAAGAGAAAAATGCATGTATCTGCTTGTAGGCAGGAGTCTGTGACATCAAGAAGCAAGTAGCCTCATGGAAATCACATTGCATGACAAACAGGACATGGATGAACAATAGTTATCCTTGAATGGGTTCCAGTTGACTTTGAAAGATTTTTGAAAATATGCAAATATTTGAATGGACAACTGAATTTAAAGGTGTCAATAGGAAACAGTTTGTGGCATGTCAAAGCAATTAGAAAATAACTGAAGAGGCTTTCATCCTGCAGTAGATTGATTCAGGAGGTGGAAGAGGAGGAGGTGGATAGCAGCTTGGGAAACCAAAAAATGAATAACTTTGGAGAGATACGGAAAGGAATTAGGACTAGATTTTGAATATGAGGCTTTTACAGAATATTTTGAATTTCACCAGTTTATGATTTTATACTTTATCAGTATCACCATAGAAGTTTTCTTATAACATAGGAATATGTTGCTAACAAAACAAAAAAGACAGAAGAACGCCGTAAAGCAATTGAAGATATTAATGCAGTCATACAACAGATTTATAAAGATCAAGATCTTACACAGGGTATGTATTATCTCGTTTTTTACTTTTGAATGTATCTTGTTCAGATATGGATATGTATTCTTGTTCCTTTTCTGTTAAGATGACATAAAGGATTTATTATTAAATACTGTGCTAGTCTCTCTATAATGGAAAGAAGGCCTTAAAGTCTGTTTACTGCTAGCTAATATCCCTTGAATCATGACATTGGATTAGTATATCAATAAGCCTGATGTATTCTTTAAAAAATCTTTCTAAAAACGCACTTTAGAACAAATAGAAGCTCATATAAAACACTTTTTTCAAATTATTAATTAAAGGTTTTTTTCAGGCTTACAGTTTCACTGCTGTCTTCACATGCATCTGCTTTTACAGCAACTTTATTGGGAAGAATGCATAGGAATATTTCACAGAAACTTTAGGTTGTTCTGTGAAACATTTTTTAAAAAAATTTAGATATATTTTACATACAGGTGAATTTTTTTACCTTATTACTCCTAATGGATAGACCTCTAACTTCATCTTTTGAATTCTCAGTTTAGACAGATTTCCAACCTTGGTTACTGATCAGTTTCATCAAAATTACATATAACCATTCTGATGATATTGTTGGACAATTAGGCAAGCTGCAGATTCTCCCAGATTTATTGATTGTCAGATGTTCTATTATGAGGAATGTTGATGATTCTGAAGTACTGTATATACTGTACTATTATGGTGTGTTGCTTTTATGTGAATTTTCTTTTCTCTCAGATATAGGTATGGAGCATTTTGTAAAAAAGGTGGAGGCTGCTCACTGTGTTGCCTGTGACCTCTTCATCCCAATGCAGTATGGAATCATCCAAAAACATCTGAAATCCCTTGATCATAACCATAACCGCAGAGTAAGTGAATTTATTAAATTCCTGATGAAAGTGTTAATATGATTAAATACCAGATAATTGCTAAATATTGCCTGTTTCATTCCAAAATAACTGGATTATTTAAAAAATCTTCAACACTTTCATTTAAATGTAGCATTTATTTATTATTATTACCACTGCAGGAATATAGTCAGTTATTAATGATAACCCATATTTTCATTACATCGTTAACTGCAGATGCAGCTTTCCTTTTGATTTTGTAAAATCCTTACTGTGGTGAATCCAGTTACCTTGGTAACAACATTTATGGGAAGAGGGATTTTGACTCCTCTGGGAAATTGAAACAAGCAAATTATTCCTGTGTTCTCATGAATTGGGGTGATATGGGAGGGGGGAACACCTGTAAGAGGCACTCTCCTTTTTGTGTATGTTCTGTGAGAAACTGATTTTGCTGTGTCAGGCAGAGACCAGGCTTCAAGAATGCTTTTGAAGTGCCTGTCCTGTTAGCTATGTGAAACATATAGGGAAGCAGTACAAGAAAATCAAACATTCGAAGAGAGAATGTTAGCTAAGATATACTTTGCTTTTGTGGATTACAAATGCCTTTATTAACCTCTCCTTTCCTGTAACCTGCTACTTCAGCATACCAGATGCCTGCTAAATGCTTGCATAAAGGCTGTTTTGCTGCTAGGCTTATTTATTACCTCATATGGGAGAGGAATAAACAATTTGCTGCACAGTCCATGCAGTACTACAGAAGTTGATTATTAGAACCAGATCAAGAGTCCCAGAACCACCATACTTACTACATAAAATGTGTGGAAGTCTTTGTTTGCAGCTCAGTCTTTTCTTTGAAAATAGGTATCCTGAAGCTCACAAAATCTTTCTATGAAAAGATCAGTATATATATGCCTATATCTGGTTGTTACTGTAACTTGTGAGAAGAAGAATATGCTTGGTACCAAAAGGCAACAGTGCTTATTTGTTTCAGTTAAACATACACTTCCTCCCTTTGCATGTCTTTCTAGTAACTGAATAATATTAAATAAATATGGTTTTGAATTGAATAAAAGTTGTGCATTGGTGATATACTGTATATGATGTATATTTTTGTCCTGATGTATGATTCCTTTGTGTTTTGTTTTCTAGGCTATGATGGAACAGTCCAAGAAATCATCATTAGTCGTTGCAAGAAGTATTCTTAACAATAAACTTATCAGTAAGAAATTGGAGAAATATCTGAAGGTTAGCATAGTATTTTTGTTGTAATACTACATTTTTAAAAATGTATTGTTTTCTATATAAGTACTGTAGTGGCTGCATAAATTGCCCTTGTTCTGTCTTTATATCCTCAGTTTCTTTGTAGTTTTTGCTTTGTTTCATTTTCTGTTTCCAAGTCTAGGTTCCAGTATATCTCTCAAATTTTCTTCACTTGTCTTCACAGTTACAGATTGCAGCTTTGATAGCGTATACTTCAGTTTTCTTACTGCCAGATATTATACTGTATTGCAGTTATTACATTGCTTTTATTTATTTATTTAGCTGCAGAATGAAGAGTTACTGGTATCTAAATTATACATTTGTCCATGGGAGGCAGTATGCTTCCTTTTTAAAAATGCATGTTATATAATAACAATATAATGGAGAGCATTGTAAGGAATATGTGCAGAGCAGTTTCCAGTCATCCTCCCCCTCTCTTCAAAGTGGGCAAGAAACAGGTTTTCTAGCAGCAAAGATCTTTTATTAGCAGAAAGTGCATTTAGTAGCAAATAAGATGAAAGCGAAGTACACGTTTGGAACCCATATCAACCACAATGGCCATTATCTGAGATTCCCTTAAGTTTAAAAGCTAACAGAATATTAAGAGCAATCATTCAAAGCAAGCTGGCTAAAAATCATACTTCAGTCTATACAATGTTGAATTTTCACTGCTGCTAAGGGTCGTTTCGTACTTTGAATTCCTCCCAGTTAGTTTCCTGTTTGTTTTCTAAGTTTCACTAACAGTTTCTTATCTATTCGTTCCTGGAACTGGGAAATAAAAGGAAAGTACATCTGCCAGAAAGCTTCAGAAAGCATTCTTTCAGGGGTGTGGAGAGAAAATCCTCCTTACTACACATACACATAGCTCCATTTCATGTGATTTTGAGAGAGTTAGCCCCCACTCTTGGGAAATATAGACTGTTTTTTCCTTTCCAGAAGACCTTTGTTAAGATGTATGCTGGTTGGAATTTCATAGTTCCTAAAATGGATCTATGTATATTTACCCTTATCTGAGAATTTTTACAGTGTTTGACCACCAGTCATAAAGGTCTATTATATTAACATTCCCCCTCTCTGTCCCCACCCCCAATCTCCCTCACACACACATACTCACAAATTATTTATGTTATAAGGCAGTGATAATTTCCGACAAAAAAGTCCTAAGATTTAAAGCCATGTCTTGTTTTGCAGGGTGAGAATCCCTTCACAGATGATCCTGAAGAAAAAGACGAACATGAGGAAAGTGAGGCAGGAACAAGTGGGAACATTGAGGAAAGAGCAGTTGAAGGTGAAGGAGTTCTAACAGAGGAGCAGACTAAAAGTGATGATAATCCTTCTGAGGAAAATCCAATAACTGAAGAAAACAAAGGTGATGGAGAAGAACAACCAGAACAAATGGAAGAATGGAATTTGACCACATCCAAAGAAGACTTTGCTATGAAACAGGAGCCGGAACATGAAGAAGCAGCAGAAGAAAAAACAGAAGAAAGAAGAGACAGTGTACCTTCACAGGAGATGGAACCACCTGATGAGTGAACTTCAAAGAAGGTTGAAGCTTTTGAGACTCTGCATTAAACTTCTAAAACCATAACTGTATTTGTGACATCTCATAGCACGCGGCTTTTGGTTCTCATTCACCTCACTTTCACCTAGTTACAGCCTTTATCTGTAAAGTGTTTTTGAAAATAGCTTTTTTAACCAAAACTTCATTGTATTAGCTAGGTTTTGTGCAGTACAATTTTTAAGTGGCTTTGTACTAGGAAAGATACTTTTTTAGTAAATAATCAAAACCAAAACTTGTCAATTGGCTTGTACCATGTGAAAACCTTGGAAGGTTAAATGACTTCTAAATTTTTCCCTTCCCATTTAACTTTGTATATAGTTGAAAATGTTTTTGCTTCTTAGCTAGCCTTGTCTGAAAATGTCAGTAGCAGAATTCTGGGTTTTAAATTCTGCATGATTGAAATAAGTTCCATGCAACTGTAGCATTCTTCTTTTTACTTTTAATACACAAAAAAACTCCACTACATCTTCGGTCGGCACAGTAGTTTTGCAGTACTTTTATTCAAAGGGGAACATTTGCAATAGATGGAAATAAAGTACTAGTAGGACTACCTGTATGTGAGTTTCTGAAAGTAGCAGCAAGGTTGTGATTGCGCAGAAAGCCTTAAGAAATGAATGCATCCTGGCACTTTCCTAAAATGCAATTTATATTGTTCTGTACTAGATCTGGAAAACCTCTTAGTTCCTACTTATTTTAGATGGTTGTTCTGAAAATAAAGGCTGTAGTAGGCCAACAGAAATCTTCTGATGAAGAGTGTTACAGAAACATTAAATATTTCCTTCAATGCAGGTCTTCATAGTTGTCTCATTATAAATCCTTCAAAGCCTCTATAGTGCATTCATCTGCGTCACTGTTTATTTTTAAGAATTGCAGGCAATAATGTTTATGCTCCCACCACCACCAATTGCTTTCCAAATTATAGTGGTACAGCAAACCACTACTCTTGTTTATGTTCCATTTACTATCCTCTTGTTTCTCTTTATGTACATGTCGTCTTCCTATTGTGGAAGTCAAGCAGCGAAACTGGAAAATTGTTCATTTTTCTGAATACCTGGTACATCAGATAAGAGAAGGGTGAGTGAAGGAATTATACACTGGGATGGAAGCTTTGCTGCCACATAAATTCCTGCTGCCTTAAGGTCTTAAGCACCAATTTTCTACAGAAGAGACTTATAAAATTAAGTTTTTGAATAAAAAAATAGCAAGTGTATTGAATAGACAGAAATCAAAACATTGGAAGAGATTTCGGTGTATTGTTTACTTTCTATGTTTATTGACTTCAGTGTTTATTATAGTAGCTATGTCTTGTACTCAGTTGAGTTGTAGATAATAAATTTTATGAATGTTGGGAACACTGAAATTACAGTATAAAATTGTATTTATGTACTGTACCTGGACTAGCATCTTAAAAGATACTAGCTGCTGGATAAGAAATGGGGACATTTTCAAATAGCTTTATGGTAGTAAGTGACAGAGAGAGAGGTTTCTGATTTTTAAGTATCAGTACTTGCTTTTTTAACATTTGGGCCCAAATACATGCTAATAGTCTTTAAGTATGATTAGCTGGTCTTTAATTGTTTTCATATTTGAGGAATTTAAATGAAAATTCTACTGTTTCTGGCAAATTTCTTCTGTTGATAGATATAGCAGGACATCAAAGTGCTCTTCTACCTACTCACCTTGCTCACCGTTAAATTCTGCTACATATAGTTGGATAAATTCCACAAGAGAATATGACAATACACAAAGACTGAAAGATGGAGATGAGTCAATAACCCCACTTTATAAACTGATTTTTGGTTATTTAGAGTAGAAGATTACAGTAATCAGTTTCTTCTGCCATTATCAGGAAAACACTGGAATATCATTCTCTATTTTATGCATTTTTATATTGACATAAAATTTCAGTTCATATTAGTACAAAATGTTAATGTATATGAGCAAAATTGCAAAGTATTTTTTCTACCAAATTTTTAAAAAGGCAATGAATAGGAAAAGAATTCTAATGACATTTTCCTATTTATTTAGAAATACATATCTTAGCTGTCTTTGAACATACATTGTAATATAAATACAGGTTTCATAAACTGTTCTTGATCTCAACGAAAGTGTTTTCCTGGGCAAATACTAATTAATTAAGATAAGCCTTTAAACTGTTCTCTTCCTGATACAAAATTATCTCCAAGTAAACTGGAAAAATCATGCAAGATAAGCATGGCAAGCTCTGGAAATCACTAACAATGATACTCATTTCCCGATCAAATAGAAAGATTAGGGTGGTTTAAAAATCCCTTTGTTTTGCTCATGTATTTTTCATGTATTTCTATCTATTCTTTGCTATTTTATTTAGAGTTAGTGTTAAAAATCAGTTCGAATTTATTGTATCGGGTGAGTCTGCTGAAGAAAAATGCTGGAGAAATTGATAGATTAGAGACAAAGGATTATGCTGAACCTCTTTTTGCTATATGAAGCTGACAAACTTTGAAAAGAAGAGTTAAAATCCTCTCTCAAGGCGTCACTGTTCAATACATCCATCAATTAGTGAAAACAACAAAAGATAGTAATTGTGGATGGCTGATTCTGTTTCCTTATGTCTCTATAATTGGCTTAAGAGTATTAAAATGGAATATGGATGTCATTTAATTTAAAACAGTAAGACAGATTACAGAGTTAAGAGAAAGATTTGGCTATTGCAGTTTAGATAAAGATGATGGGAAAAAGAAAAGCTTTATCTTCTATGGTAGTACAGCTGACTGGTGAAGCAGCCATTCCTTGTAGCTGTTTCCTTTGTCCAAAGGTGCTTTCCTGGGACTAGGCAACCAATAGACAGGTTTTGTATGTAGGTCCAAATTTTAAATATGTTTCATCTCAGAAATGCTTTCTTCTTACTCCTTCCATTTATCATGATTTATTAATAATGGAAATAGGTGTGTTTGTTCCATCAAGAAACATAGCTTGGAAATGAAATAACATTAAGGAACATGCCATAACTTTTCATCTTTGCACAGGAGAATTTCCCAGCCTATCAGTACCTGTCTTTGTAAACAGTATAATCAATATTCTTATCCTATAAGAATTATGTAGCAGAAAAAGACCAACCATCTCCCTTTCATTTTAACAATGTGAAATGGTAAAATAATTTTGTGAAATTTTCCTTTCTATGCAGAATGGGAATTGTATTTGGTCTGGGCCCAGTACCCCTTTTGATTTCTCATATCCATTTTTCATGATTTATGTACATACTTATTTCTTTGTCAAATGATGTAGAAATTACTCTTTTGCTTGAATGTCATTAATGATTGCTGTATGAAATACTAATTCTGCATATGTTGCTTTACAAATTGTGTTACTTTTTCCATTAACTACAGTGTTGTTCTGTATAAAACAACTTTACATTAAGTCAACCTTGACTCCTGGTTACTGCATGAGGCAGTTTTCTGAACAACATTATGGAAATGGCTTGCTATTGTCTTTTTTCATCCAAATACTAACTAGGATTTACCCTGCATTGTTTCCAAAATCAGCAAAGCTTGACCAACTGCTTCTTGCTGGAATTCCATTATTACTTAAGAAATAAAGGACACATCAAGACAGACATATTAAAAAGCTTTCCTTCAGTTCATGCATCAGCAGAAAAGATTGACATCAGTTGCTGATCCCTTTTCTCCTTTAATCAGGAGACTTGTAAGTGATGCTGTCCTTATTGCTTAATGAAGGAAAATTGAGAAAAATGACTGGTGGCTTCATCTGGCTTTGTTTCCCTTCTACGTTTCACCTACCAGCAGGAAAAATAACAAGAAGTCACTTTTCTTAATGTGTGGTGGAGCAAGGATTGATGAATGTAGGTGCTTTGAATGGCTGGTTTAGTTTCTTACTAAAGTTGTTTGACTAACAGATTGCAGATGTGAAGGTGCTTTCCTGTTTCTTATCATTGTGACTCTTCTTGAACATAAGTCTAATGCTGTTGTAAAAGCACTAAAGCCCCATCCAGAATAATTGGCTGATAAGATTGCAGGGGCAGAAAAGAAGAACGGGGGGTGAAAGAGGAGGGAAATATCAGTAAAGATGCAAACTATTCTCAACAAATGCTGCAGAACAATGGTAATGGGTAGCAATGACAACACTTAGAAATAGCTCATGGAATAGGGAATGAAACAAAACCTCTTGCTGACAGGAGCAGCAGAAAATCTGTAATGCAGTCATTGGTAGCAGAACCTATTTAATCTTTCCACCTATGCAAAATAGGATTGGCATTTCTGACAAGAAAGGGTAATGCTGTTAAAAAAAGCATAGGTCTAGTTCTTTTTAAAAGATCACTAAACCTGTGTATTAGAATGTCAGTGTTAGTCCTAACTGAACACCAATCGGGCGCTTATGAGCAGTTGCCTCTGCAAAGTCCTTTCTGTACTATAGCCCAAGCCAAAATGGTCATGGGATGCAAGGTCTAGCGACCGGAGAAACAATGTCCAGAGCAGCCTAAAGTGGATGATAGGACTTGGGCAGATGTCATCCCCTTACTTCATCATTAGCCACGTGGTCAGAGAAATGTGCTAATTGTTTTGAGACAAATGGAGTAAAACTATATAAAACTGGAAATCTGAAGTTGGTTTTTAGCTGGTTCAGCTACGATTGGGATAAGTCAAAGATTGAGGACATATTGAAACAGGTATTGGGACATGTGCTGCAGTTAGGGGAACATGAGCAGCCCCCTGAATTAAATATACATAGAAATGTTTGTAATCAATTGTGGGTAAACAATATACACTATCTGTTTCTAAGATTTGAGAAGTTGGAAATAATTGGTTAAAAAAGCTTATCGTGTTCATGTTGCCCTGAATATTTTTCCATGTAACCACCAACCATCCTTGGATAACAGAATTTTAAAATTTTTGTTTTTGTTTATTTTAAACTTTTCAATATGTATTGAACTAACAAACTAGCCTTAATTTCATTTTGGTTTTAACACTCAGAACTTCAGGAGGAATTAAAAGTAGCTTGAGTTTGTTTGCCCTGGCCTTCCTTGTTGCCATCTTATAATAAAAATGTTAAAGTTTCTAACATTTTGAACTAGTGCCCTATAATGTTTATTATTTTTAAAAATCAGTATCAATGATAATGACAATTTAATCACTCCATTAGCTACAATATCAGTTGTATTCAGTTAGATGGGGACAAAACTATCCAGGGATAAATCTTGTGCATTTACATGTATCTTCTGTTGAGAAGTTCTTATTTGGAATTCTGGAATTGCTAGTTGGAACTGAGTTAAAGAAGATGAATTGATCAGTAGTCCTACATGGAACAAGTCATCTTCCATAAATAGCAAAGAATATTTAATATTGTTGCCTGTCCCTGTGTAAATAGTGCCAGCAATGTGTAGAAAAGGCTTTAAAAAGTAGCACTTCCCCTAATAAACATTTCCTATTCTTGTAGCATGTGCCACTGGGAGGGCAGGAACAGAAGCTACAGAGAAAATTTAGAAAGGCTGGATTTACATGACATTAACCCAACACCTCTGACCATTCTAACGTTGCAGTACACACTGACCCATAACATCATTGCAAAGAATGGGTTCATGCAACCCCCATTAGAGTGGTTTATCGGTCAGTGCGTGAATGGAGCTAGAAATGAGGGGAAAAAATTCAGAGGATTAGGAAAAAGGAGCAGCAGCTGAAGCTGTGTGAAGTACTAGCTTCAACTGCCTACCAAATACATTGTTAACAATATTTTCAAAATTTCACAAGTTCATCAGCATAAACCTTCGCTTGTACTGACAGAAATGAGAGTTTCGCCCAGGTAAATGTCTAGCCGTGGATTGAAGTGTGTTTCAGAAAAGATGTAACTCCATATAGAGAAAGCTGAAGCAAGCTGATTTCTCGCTAAATTATCTACATGGGAAGTACAGGAAATTATTCGCAAGTAAGCAAAGCAAGTCTCTTCCCATCCCTGTCTCATTCAGTGCATTTCCGTCTTCTATAAAAGATGCTATCAACGGGAAAACCCTATAATCTTTCTAGGAGGCCGTTTCGGCTGCAAACAAAAAAGTTTCTTATAGGTGGGAAAGAATACAACGTAGAACCTCAGCGACAGGTAAACTGAAGAGCGACCAATGAGAGAGACAGTAGTTTCGGGAGGCGGGAGAAGTAACCATTGGTAGGATTATGAACAGCAGGCCAATAGAACTTTGAGAATTCCTGCAGGATCCAATCTGTGGCAGCCTACGGCGCTGGCGCAGTTGGGGTATAGGTTACTCTGCGAGGTAGAAGGGTGACTGCGGGCGAAGCCATGGAGCAGGGTTATGGTGAGTCGTGCTTATGAAGGCACAAGGGGAAGCGGGAGTTCTGGCAAGCGTAGGAAAGGTTTCGCACTATATAGAGCTAGTTATTTCCACTCAAGTGGCGGTATAAGTCATCGGGCCTCGGTGTTGGTACCTTTCTCGTCTAGACATTGGCAGCTGTGATTGGACCCTTGGCTTGTCCCTCACCGGGTTCCGCTTAGTGACTGGAGTCATTCGGCAAGCGGGGCGGAGAGTTTTTATTTTTCTTCCCTGCGAGAAAGGCGGAACTGAGGCCTATTTCCAAAGACGACACAAAATGGCGTGAAGGAATCTCTTCCGATAGCGCGCTCCTCCCATATGAGTGGCATCGGAGCTTCCCAGTTTGTAGCCAGCAGCTCGTGGGCTGAGCCTACCGTCTTGCCTGTCTAGTGACGATTCTTGCCGTTAGTTTACTAACAAAAAAGTGGGCAGGTTTGGGCCGAAAGCTGATCCTGGCCAACGTACTGTATTCTCGCAGCGACCAATGAAATAATAAGGCTACGGCAGAACGCGAGCGCCGTAACGGCCTCTAGCTCAGGTTCCCAGCAATAAATACCGAGCTTAGGCCTCGGTTTTTCTAAGATGTTTTTCCGTTTTTTATGAGTTGTCAGTATGCCCAGCAAGAACGATTGAATTATTGACTAATTGATTTAGATTTATCAGGCACCCAATCCCTGAAGACTCTGGGCGGCGCCAATAAATTATACAATCATGAAATAAAACCATAACCACATAATATTATCAAAAATATAACCTTAATATGTAACAATAGCCATTTTATAAAATTATAGCAGTGTAACATTTTAAAATTGTGCTGTGCTTGTGATGACCCAAGCTTGGTGATATGGCCAGGGCTTTAATAAATGGCGGAAAGATGCCAGGATGGGTGCCATCCGGATGTCTGGAGATACACTTTCAAAAGAGTCGGCGCTGCAACCAAATAGGCTCTTCCTCCAGGCCTCGCTGGTCGACGTTGCTTGTCTGACAGGACCTGGAGAGGGAAGCCCACTCGATGCAAGTATGGTGTCAAAAGGCCATTCATTTTCAAGATCAAACGTGCCTGGCCGTATCTTTTTATGCTCAGTCTACATTGCAATGCTTTCCTTATGACACCAGTCTGTGAATATAGAGTTGTTTCCACACTCTTCAAGGGAGCCTCAGGAAGTGGGAAATCTGTTAAGCTTTGCCACCATTTATTTATTTATCCAGTTTATAGTCCGCCTGATCTTATAGACCACGACCTTGGACTACAGGCAGGAGTGCCAGAATAGGGATCAGCAATGGGAACAGCAAATTTCATGTTGATAACAGTTTTTTCCTGTTCAAAGATGGAATGGCACTTAAATTTGGGGGGGGGGGGGGACACCAATGTTTGGAGAATGG
>JAJFZI010024900.1:0-10600 GCA_022379055.1 Anilios bituberculatus
TTTGTCAAGCCGGCCATGCAGAGAACGCCTCGCTACGTAACTCCCCAGGAAGAAGAAACCCAGCGATAGACAAGCTGGTTAAATCGCACCCGGTGGCCATAAATTTCTGAACAGGGAATCAGCCTGGTTTCCTCGGTACTGAACATTTTTCTGAGAGGAAAGAAAGCCAGCCAGCACTGTATGTCTGGGCACATTTAGAGATGACCTCTGATGCACTTTGAAATGGATTTAATTTTTTTATTAACTATAGCAGTTGTATATTTTGAATGAACCTGCTAAAAAACAGGTAGCAGGATTTGTCAACTGTGAGACCCACTTACTAGGTGTAAAAGTAGTGTTTGAATATATGGATTATTGAATACTATTTTTTTTTGGCATGTTTTTCTGTAGTGAACTGCCCACTTTCCTCCTGATGGAAAAAAAGATTACAAAACTGGGTCAATTTGTAATTTTTTTGAGTTTTGAATGACCTTCACACCTGCCTGGGCATCCAGGTGGGTTGACTGCCGGCGGAAATGTTTTTGTTAAAAACGTGTGTGTGTGCAGGAACCCTCTTTTTTTGTGAGCATCCAAAAGCCAGACATACTTCTGTGCGAGCAGAAGCTCATCTTTTGAAATGCTTTACAGAAGAGAGCAAACTGTAACAGAGGAGATAAATAAAAAGTTCTTAAGACAAATTTTCACGAGACTCCCTGAGCGTGTTTGTGCTTGGCCACCGGGGGCACCCAAACAGCCTTTCTGTAGCTCTTGGATACCTTGCTGAGATTTGGGGCAGAGTTACAGTTCCTGCCTTAAAACAGAAACTCCCCTCCCAGTTCCAACCCCCTCCCAAACTGGGAAAATCTGTCCCTCCCCCCTTTGTGAAATTTGCAGTCACCCCTCATTTAACTCGCACCAAAGTTCTTCAGCCCAACTATAGGATTTTGGCGTCCTTGAATCACTGATTTCATGCCATGGCTAACAGGAAGGTTGGAAACTGAAGCTGGGTAGAACGGAACTGTTTTCTCACCAAGATGTCAAACCGCTTCCCCTGTGTGTCCCAAGCAGTTATGTTTGAAAGAGGAGGGCTGAGGCTGGGATTTCTCACATTGCCAGCTTCTCAATCTGGTATTGAGAAGCATCTTAACTAGATCTCACCCCGCCTTGCCCGTATGGGAAGCCGCAAGCATAATTCACGATACCCACCTTGCAACGTTGCGCTTAATAGTCTGGCAGGCTGTTAGTGTTTCCCACACCACCAGAACCAGAGAGTCACCCTCTGAAATTGAATTGGGGAAAAATCAAGACAGACAAAAGGATTTATTTTTTTTTTTAAAGCCAGTTAACTTTGCTTCCATAAGATGTGGTTATGGCTACCAGCTCAACTAGAAAGTTGACTTCATGGAAGTCAAGGGGATTACTGGTTGTTAGCCTTGAAGGCAGGGTCACTGCTTCTGGGAAAAAGGTAATATGTTGCTTTTAAAGGCCACCTACTGGGAGACTGAATAGAGCCAGCCAGGTTGTTCTGCTCATGGGATTCCTTNNGTGGCCAGTGGGCCACTCTGGGACTAGATGGACCAAGAGTCAAATCCAGCAACAGCTATTCTGGACTAGTAGATGTAACAGCAATTAAAAAAAGATGATTAGTCGAGATAGGACAGTGGTCCTCAACCACCGGACTGCAGAACGGTACCGGGTTGTAGGCAGTGATGAACTGAACCGCAGTCTCCCAGCCACACAGTTGTTTGCAAAGTCGCTGGGAGTCGCTGTGCAGGAGAATGCTATGCACAGTGACAACCGTTTCTGTTTTGCAAACACCTCCATGACTGGAAGATACCAACTTACCACACCACGTTTAAGTCCCCACCCTGGCAGCACCATCAAGTGCCGGGCCATGGGGCTAAAAAGGTTGGGGACTGCTGGTCTAAGAACGGTCCTTCCTGCCTCGATTATTAGATGGGTTTCTCCGATGTGAAACTTGGTATTCACTCTTTAATGAGTGCAAGATTTCTTCGAGAAAGTAACTTGTGCATTGAGCAGACCTTCCCACAGTTTACGCGCACACACACACATAGGAGAAAGAGAAAATTGTTCTACAAGTCATTTTTTTCCTGTTTATTATGTTTCAAAGTTTGTATTTCAGCATTCAAGTTTGGATATCCATCCCCTATAACTCTTATATGCACTTCAGCAAAAGGAATCTGCCTTCCCCTCCCCCTTTTTTTGGGGGGGACAAAATGGTACACAATTTTCATCTGGGACAAATTATTTCTGCATTTAGCCAAAGGTATTGCTAAAAAAGAAAAAAAAAGGCTTCTTTTGGACAAAATTCTACTCTTAATCTGTTGCCTATAATCTGTATGTTTATTATTATTATTATTATTTCTCCTCCTCTTCCTCCTCCTCATTCTATTTTTTTGGTCAAGATTATTCGGTTTTAGCTTCCTCTTCTGTTTTTAAGTTCTGCCCTTTGAATCAGTGCCAATTTATCCCACAGCAATTCCATGGAGAATGAGGAGGCTGTTTGCTGCTGGTCAGTGAGAAGCTGACTATTGATGCTATAGCGGTAAAAGTTTGCCAAAGGAAGATGCGGAGGCGAAACCCAAGCCCCTGCTCAAAGCAGCAATCGTCGCTCAGTCGCTATGGGCTATTCTGATCACAAAACCCATGGATCCCCTCTTCCTTTTCTTTTATTAGCTAAGTTCTTTTAACTTGCAGGAATATATGTTGCATATGTGTTTAAGGACACAACACAAGGTCCTTACATTACATCTTTGGCCTGGTGGAAGACATTAATGCATGTTGTTTGTCCTGCTCTGAACATCTGGCTACACTTATTCACGTGGCACTTGAGCTCACAGAGAGTTTTAATTACGAATATAAAACAGAGTAGAAAAAGAGAAATGGATCCCTTCTAGGGATGCAATACGACACAGCTGGCCCTGCTACAGATAAGTTAGCCAGGAAAAAACCAAACATCTTGTCAGATGAATATACAGACAATGGAGAGAAGCCACAGTTCTGTGAGGGAGCACATGCCTTGCATGCAAAAGACCCCAGATTTCAATCCCTGGCCTCTCCCTACATTCAAAGGATGGCCAGAGCAAGTTAAGAAAACCCTCCCCATGCCCAAAATTGCAAGCATGTACCAATTCTCAGGTTAGATTGCACCGTCCAAGAAAGTCTCTCCCTATTTGGTCTTTATGTATTTTAGTGCCAGCAGAGCACATCGAACTCTTCCCCCTCCAGTGTGAGAATTTCTAGAGGGCTATGATACAAATCTTTTTTCTCCAAAGTTGCCTGCTGACTGGGGTGTAGGTGGACAGGAATAGGTAACCTGAGAAGGGCAGCTGGACTTGGGTCATCTACTGCTCAGATAAAGAACCAGGGGAGGTAAGAGTTGTGCCTTTGTAAAGAGAATGTGTGTCTGCTGCAGTATAAGACAACACTTAACAGTTTCCTGTTGCTCCTGATATTGAATGGTAATACGTAAGTGCCTCCCTTTAATGAATTACTGAAAATTTACATTAAGGCATAACCGTTTACCAAATTCATATAAAAAGTCTTTGGGGAAAGGAAGGACCTTCCAAGGTTCATCTACTGCCACATCCTGAAAAATCTGTTGTTGTTTTTTAGTGGAAGGACTGTTTGTTTATTTATATGATCAGCAATACTGATGCCTTCCAAAACTTGACAACATTCGAGTGTTTTGGACTTCAGCTCCCAGAATTCTCAGCAATGTGCCATGCTGGCTGGGGAATTCTGGGAGTTCAAACCCACACTCTTGGAACAAAAGTGTTTACAAAATGCTGATCTGGGTGGTTTGCATGTCAGACTCTACCAAGATTCAGATCAGTGGCAGGACAGTGCAATAGTGGAAATACAATTTACATCTATGGTAACATTTCCCCATAATTGGCCAAAAAAAAAAAATTCTCTATGTGAGAAAATGATTTCTAGTCCAAGTAAGCTTATCAGTTCCCCGCTATTTATCTAAAGATGCATACTATATACTAGTCTAATGTTTGATGTACTTGATTTCCTTTTTTTTTTTTTTTAAGATAATGCTACAGTAGTTGGAAATAGGCCAATATGTAAATTCATCTGCACGGATTAGTTCACAGTGGACTTCTGTACTCTGCAAAATTTAGAAAGTACACCCTTGTTGAAACCAAACCTTCCTCTCTAGTATCACCTCAATTGGGGTACTTTTCAAAATTTCTTTCCTAAAGAGCACTTGGCCAAACTGGTGAGCTCTTCAAACCAGCATCCCACCAAGCAACATTAAAATTCAGTGGCTTCCCTAAGCTGCAGTCCTTCTTTGATTTCCCCTTCTGTCGCTAAAGCCTGGTTTTAAATACCCTCCCCCCCCCAAGCCAACAGTATAACAAGAACTTGGGAAGGAAACCCTAAAATTCACTGTGGCATTAAGAGAGTCCTGTGCATTGAAAATATCCACATTACTTTAAATATCCTAGAAATTTGCAAACGGCATGTCAAATGATAAAACCAGGGCAGGAAGCATTTCCATAAGACTCTTGTTTTTTAAACAGTTTCAAACAGTTCGCCAGTCAGTGGGTTCACCTCAAACATGCATCAAGGTAATGTTTCTTTCTAGCGATACTTTGAAGCTCCTAGAGATAAGAGCTAAGGGCTCCACTGGCATTAAGAGATTTGCCCAGCCACGTTTCATGATGCACAGGGACATTTACACCACGCTGAGCTCATTCCACCTGCCCATCTCCCAGACATGCCCCCGTCACGCTTCCCGATCCCTAAGCCATAACCTACAAGAAAAGTCGCCTAAAAATATCATTCAGATTAGACTGCAAAGAAAATCTGAACAGGGATTTCATTTGCAGCTCCCCTAAAGACATATGAGGCATCAAATACGTACTCTAAAGAGAGGGGAAAAAGACAGCCGTTCCAATGATTCTCTATCCTTGCACGTAAAAATGTACACCTTGCTTCATAGGCCTAGGTGATCATTACCTGAACAACTGCTCAGCTCAGCGGCTTCTCCTCTGAGACGGGCTACCATCTGCAGTACTTGCAGTGGAAATTCTCCAGAATCAGGACTAGGAAATCTCTCTGTTTAAGATCCCCCTAGTGCCACCATTGAGATAACTGGATTCCACCTCTCCGTAAATCTCTTACTCACAAAGGTAACTGTAAGAAATACCAGGGTCAAGGTTCACTTTGGAAAGGAGTGGAGTCAGCTGGACTCCCATCAATAGCAGCCCTAGAAAATTTTCTGGAGAGAGACATTCAACAAACAAGATTTGTAGGTAAAATAAGCAACGCACAATCGAGGTTACTAATTCTTAGCAATTGTAACACATTCCCCTGGGGGAATTTATCCCAATCTCCATAATACAGAGAAGGGTTCCAGGAATAAGTGCATTGTCGGGAACGTGTCAGATGCCAAGTGTCCATCAACTGAGACCATAACGCCTTTCATATGAGCTCACATTATCCATCCCTGCCAGAGGTCCTTTTCAAGCCTCTGTGCAATGCCATGCAGCAGGTCCCTTCTTGTTTGAACCAGACAGTTTCCTCCAGCTGGCAGACAGAAGAACGTGAAAAGTATCCTCATTCTTTTATCCTTCAGTTTCTTCTCAAGGTGTTTCTAAAAAGCCCAGCCCCTATAAGGGTGGGAGGAGGAGAAGGTTTTAAGAAAGGCGGCCTTGAGACCCAAAGTCAAAATCATCACCATGGTTCATTCCCTTTCACTGTTTGGTTTCCTGACCCTGAAACTCCCATTCCTCTGCTAGTGAATTCTACACCTATCTGAATGCCAGCACAGTTCCTTCAGATTTTTAGGAGCCGAGGGATACAACCGAGAGGCGTGAAAAACATGGCACCCCAGCCTGCGACTCTTAAGAGGGCAACTTTCCGCTTGCAGAATACAGCAACCCCACTTGAGCTGTTCTTGAGCCAAGCCCTGTAGCATTCTTGAGAGTAAGCACCCACCCTTCCTATCCAAATGGGTGGTTGTGGTCAGGGTGAAGGAACAGTAGGTTTTGGTGCTCAGCCTGGCAGCATAGCAAGGAGGTCGGGGTCCCTACTCGGACCCCCCGTTGCATACAGAACGCCTGCTGACGCAGACTCTTGACTATTACAAAAAAAGTAAACGGAGGAGGGTTACAGCTGAAGTGAAGACCTGTCCCACAGGCACCTTTTCCTGCCCTGAGGTCTAGCTTCCCCAAAGGGCTCCTCGCACACTCAAACGCCGCCTTGCCTTCTCTGTTCTCTGCAGAAACCAACAGCTGAACTTTGGCCCAACGTTGTATNTATAAAGGGTTTGTTTTCCCCCTTTTGCAAATGGTTCACTTTGGATTGGTCATTTCTTGACAGGTACTTTTATTGGTCCTCACACCTGTAACCACTCTCCCTTCATGGCTGTCCCCTCCCCAACCCCAAACATCATGCATGATCATCTCTAACTCTACTATGAAACTACTCTGAAGTACCTTTTGTGGTTTTGCATCCAACCTGACAACTCCGACGTGACAAAGTAAAACCGACAAACTGTCCACAAAACAACGAAATTAAACCCGATAAAACATCTTCAACCAGCCTACCACAATAAGAAGCCCATCCTAGTCAGGAGAACACACACTTAAATAGCTCTAGGGTCCAAATTAAAGGGTTGTAAAAAGCGAAATTACAAATATGTCAGAGTGAGTGTTTGTGTATGTGTGTGTGTAATGTGTGATGTGTCTTTTTTCCGCTGTTGACTGGTTCTTTTCAAGCCCGAAGCCCACGTTTCAGATTTTTGTGTTTTCTTGGGGTGGTGGTGGTTCTGCTGACTGTGGTTCCAGGACAGAATATTTCACTAGGAAAGAAATGGGAAAAATTGAACTCATCACTGTTAAGAACATATTCAACATTCAAGCCTGCCTGCAACTTTAAACATTTAAAATGCAATGGAGAGCTACCTAACTTGGGGCTGAAATATTGGGAAATGGGGTGTTCTCTGGCTTTGATTCCTTGCAGAACTTTCATCGCCAGCCTAGATAAAAAGCACCAATGTTAAGATGGCCTATTATGAATAACTGCTGTCCAACTTGTTTTTGAGGTAATTATGAGATGTCAGAACTGGGGCAAGCAACCAACACTCATGAAAATCCCTTGCCATGCTAGGGTCCATGGAAGTTAAAGTCCAAAGCAAAACACCAGTTTAACGCTGCAAGAAGAACTGCTTGCAACTTTATTATATTAATCTGCCCCCAGAAAAATGCATGCTAAATGTCCATTGTCATTTGACAGCAGGTATGTGATGTCTACAAGGACAGGCAATTTGGAAGCAGCAAAATCATGCCATGGGGGAACATTTTCTACAACGTTCCAAGAGCACCAACAATGTTGAAGCGAGGACTGGAGGTATTTTCAGAAACAGAGACAGCACTCACAGTTGGTGCACAGAGTTTGAAGTCGCCCGAAAGCTGGCCCTGATGGTGCTCTCACCCCCAAAGCTACCCAACAATTTCATCCCCCCAGTGGAAAGCTCTCATCATCGCTCACCTTGCGGCTCTTCAGTGACCACTGCCTCCATGTTTTCGCCTTTGACGTATTCCGCGTTCAGTCCCTCTGAAATGAGCAAAAGGTGGAAGAGATTTGCAGAGGGCTCGGGGAACAAAACAAGGACGGTTGCAATCCCCAGGGACTTTCGGTTTAAAAGATGGGACCACACCAGAGTGCCACCCTGTGCACCATTAGTTCTCCACTGATAGCCTCCCTTTGGTGCTTTTCGGTGGGCGGGTTGTGGTTTACTCAATGAATGCTGGGCTCAAGGGACACCTTGCTCCAGTTCCCAGCAATCAGTTAACTCCAACAAGCACAACTTCTCTGCAAATGGCACCTGTTTTTATAGCTGAAATGTTTTGGGGTGAGAAATGTAAAACTTGTATTTTTCCTCCACTCTACTGGTCCAAGGCATTCGTAGCTCAGTGAAGACGGTGGTTGGTCATTCACCCACGTTAGCCGCAAGGGGATGACAAAGAAAGGTATTCCTATAATGAAATGCTGGTTCCGCCTGCTTAAAATCTCACTGCAAGAGCCCCCTCGACAAGGGTTGTAAAAAGAAAACACAAAGCAAGTGTAGAAATCCAAGACCTTTGTTGCGTTTGACTAAAGGCCAAGCTGAAGGCGATGAAACAGCATTATTTGGGGCGGTGGACCGAATATTATTATTTAATTCCTCTCCTCCTCTGCCAGTCTTAATATCACCCTTGGTAGCTGTTCACCCCCTCCCCAAAGGAAATGTCTAAGAGATTTCGTTCAGGATCTTCTAAAAGAAAACTGCTTTTCCTTTTCTATCGGAATCACCCTCATTTTTAACCTCCTCTTCCCTGATATTCTTCACATTTTAAACCTCCAACTTTAACTCTGAGACTGGGACGGGTCATCTATCGTCCGGATGTGGGTGAACTACAACTCCCAGCAGCCCTAGCAATTATAGTCAATGGCGAGAGATCCTGGGAGTTGAGGCTCCACCCTACTTCTATGGGCCTCATCTGTTTCTTCACTCAGGAGGATTCCAGTGGGGTAGACCGGGGTCGTTCTGTCTGGGAGCTGAAATCTAGAAGCCAACGTGGGTGCATCAGATCCTTTGCTCACTTCCATCATTAAAGTATAGAAAAACTCCATGCGTGAAGCTGGCAGAGTTGCTGTTTTAAGTAACTCTGACATTATCCCAGCATGTCCTGTCTGATAGCTAAAATTAATCTCCTCTGTTGTAATTAGCTTTTAATTTCCTGCCATCTTTTCCAGGTATTTCATGCTGCCTTTACCAAACTTTTTTTTAAAAAAAAAAATGTTTCTGAAAATCATGTTTTAGCACTTATACATAATCAGACGAATATGGATGCACCCTCCCAAGTTTAATTTCCTTTCTTTTCAGTCAGGTTTTTTGGGTTTATTTTTTTCCTTTCAATGCTTTTTCTTATCTATAAAATACCTTTCATTTTCGGGGGAAAAAAATCTGATTTTGATAACCAACGAAGCTCAGAACCACCACAATGGAGGGGCAGGTGAAAGAGTCCATCACACCCTCTTGACCCACCCACCCTTATTCAGTTTACTCAGGTCCTCTTGTGTCATTCTCAGGAAGGTGGAGAGGTAGCGTTCTTTTTCCTCCAGGCAGCAAACAAAGACGCCTATGAAAGGTTGGGGTCTTCAATTTCCCTGGTTAAATTGCAGTGCTCCCCAAACTGAATCCAACACAATATTCCAGCAGGTATCAAGCCACTGAGTGGAATGCCCTATGCCAACCAAGTTATGGTACATGTCTGACTTCTAGTTTCCTTTCCACGGGAGACCACAGACAGAGGCACGGTCCTGAGCCCTCGGGAAGTTAAAAGCAGGCTTAAGGTTGCTTCCTTCCATAAAGAGCAGGCTTAGGATTCATGAGCAGCCAAAAGCTGGTTTTTCTTTTCACCAGTGTCTTCTGAGATTTCAAGAAAAGAGGTTCAGGATGGCTTGCGGGGGAGTGGTTGAACTCCGGAACCATCCCTGGAATCAACCTGGAAGGCGCATCAGTTCCTAAGCCTTCTGACCCTGAAGGTTGATGTGGGCCAGTTGACATCCCAACAAGTAACTTTACAGAAAGGAGCCTCAACCTGCCAGTAGGTGCTGCAGTTTCACAACCTCTTCAGGAGACCACTGTCTCTTTTCAGCCTTCCCCCAAGAAACAGATGCCCTGGGAATTAACAGATTTGCTTGCTCTTCTAGAAAAAGCAAGACCTTTGCATTCTCCTCTGTCTCACTCTCAACAACAGACATGAGACAAGCCACCCTTGGCACCATGCCCTGTTCTTTCATCACCCCCCTCTCCTCTCTTTCCACTTCTGTAGCTCTGGTACAGTACTGACAGCCAAGATAGACCTGGATTATATTCTACAATTAAATGTCATGTTAGCTCTTCTGCAGCCTGGTTACGGAACTGTCCCCCCTGTAACTTACAGGTGCCAGGGATCAACTGGAGAGAGAAGACATGACCCACACGAAGGAGATTCCCCCCTTGCCTCACTGGTTTTGTTCCTCCATCCTACACTTGCTTTGAACAAAGACCGAGGGTTTCACCATAGGTGACTGGCGTTTGGAGGCAGGAGGAATCAGAGACAACTTACGTTGAATACTGAAGCAAAATTTCTTTTGCTGGTACGAGATGTAACTGCTCACAGCACCAATCAAGGCCATGGCCAGACCACTGACAATACCAGCGATGGTCCCTGTCTCCACCAGAGCACCTGTGGAAGCCCAGCAAGAAGAAGAGGACATAATTACTGATGCTGAAGTGAAAGGGAAGCCTTAAAACAAAATAAAACTCACTGACCTTTTTCTCTGTTCCATTACTTGGGAACTAACATTGCTCTCTCATGTGACCTAACCCTTTCCTAGCCTCTGCTATGGATGGATTTGAACAGGATCTGCAGATTTTCAGCCGGTAGGACCAATCACTAGACGTAAGGACAGAGGTGGCTTCAACCCTTCTAGAGAACACCGTTATCAGGTGACAGAAGCTAGACTACAACGCTGCTTTAGATTTATCATAGAATTGTAGGGTTGGAAGGGACTTTGGAGGTCTTCAAGCCCAGCCCCAGGCCCAAGACAGGAG
>JAJFZI010024905.1:0-14029 GCA_022379055.1 Anilios bituberculatus
ATAATAATAAACAACTTGTAAACATTTTACAGGTATTTAAACAGCTGGCAGGGGTTGCTATACACTGAATGGGTGATAGATCAAGGGAAATAAAAATGGCAACACAAAAAATAGAGATAACAGCATGTAGAAAGAGTAAAAAGAGATCAAGGTAAAACAAGGAAGGGAGAACTGGTAAGACTGATCATAGTTCATTGCCATCTTTTCCAGGAAACACTATACTAAGTTCCTTGCTGTGAAGAGAAGGAATGCAGCATTCTGGTTTGGTTGGCAAAGTATAACAAGAAGATGTGTAGGCCTTGACACTGAAACAACTGAGGCACCCAAAGTCTCTGAGCGAAAGGTGAATAGTCTTAATGCACAGCTGCCTTACTGTTATGGCAGAGCTTTGATATCACCTCTCTTAATGAAGGGGGAATGTATTACTAGTAATTAGGGCACAATTCTTCCCATCCCAGGAAAAGGGAAAAAATGAATTAAAAGATTCCCCTGAAGATCACATATCTGAGCCTGCACATAAGAGTCCCATTACTACCACCTGTAATCTTCCTTAATGAAGCTAGAAGTGTCATAAATTGAAATCTGTAGTTAAGGTGTTTGTAGAGCCAATGATTTTCAGTTGCAGGATACAAGTAGGAAGCAGATCACAGGGAACCAAATATCCAGCTGTACATAAAAAAGCATAATCCTATCTGGATGTACCTAATGTGAAAATTAAAACAGAAGAAAAATTGGGTCCATCTGATCTGAGTCAATAGGTTCCAGGTGACTGTGATCAGTTTTGATTTTAACAAAGTAAGACTCATTCCAAGAGGTGGCACTAGCGCTGAAAAGCAAATTTAATCAGATATCAGTTTTAATCTTCATTAGATTTCTTTCTACAAGTACCGTAATAGCTGTCTAGAATGAAATGCACAAGGCAAGAATACTTATTCAAATATTTGAGCTGCTTCATGAAAGATTGCTCTGAAAGCAAAATAAGGGGCAACTGGAGATGGGAAGGTGAAAAAGAAAAGATGGAAGATGTAAGCCTTAGCAAGAGAAATGCCTGCAGTGCATCAGAATCCAACTTGGAAGAGGATCCAACTTTCTGTGTCACATTGTGGCCAGCTGGATGCATTTGGGAAGCTCACAAGCCTGGACTTGAAAGCAATAGCCCCTTTCCATTGTCGCTTCCAAGCAACCAGTATTTAAGGCATGCTGCCTGATTCAGGAAGCAGTAAACAGCCATCAATATCATTAGCCACTAACAGCCTGATGCACCATAAACCTGTCCAGTCCCCTTTAAAAACCTTCCAAATTGGCTGCCATTAAACTGCTAGCAACAAGTTCCATCATATAACTATGCACTGTGTAAAAAACCATTTCCCTCTGTGGATCTTGAATCTCCCTGCATTTCCTTCCAATGGAAAACCTCAAGTTCTAACATTGTGTGTGTGAGAGAGAAAAATTCTTCCTGTTATTTTATTTATTCAAGTTATAAACCGCCTGATCTCCTGAATGACTCAGGGCGGTTTACAAAATGTAGCTATAAGCATAAAAATATAATTACATAAAACCACCATACAAAAACATATTAACTGTCTGTATCTCTACAATGTCTCCATTATGTTCCTTCAAGCCAGAAAGTGCCAACTGTTATCATCTTTCCTTGTATGGGAGCTATTCCCCCCTGCCCCCAATCAATTTGGTTGCCATTTTTCTCCACCTTTTTCTAGTTTTATAATACCCTCCTTAACGTGCTATTCCAAAACTCTACACAATATTTCAGATGTAGTATAACAAAAGCTTTGTGTAAAGACATTATTATATAAGTAGGAAGTTCTCTTCCTAATTACAGTATTCTAAGCTGGAATTTACTTTTTTTAAAATAGCAGCTGCAAAGTAAGATGTCAATGAGCTGCCAAGATCTTTTCCTGGTCATTCACTGCCAGTTCAGATCCTATTACCATATGTAAGTGAAGCCTGGATTTTTTGGTTTAACATGCATCAGTTTGTACAGTACTTGTCAGAATACGAAAAGATGCATTTTTCTCCCTCACACTGTTAGAACGTGGGGCCATTCACTGAACCTAAATGTGCAAGGCTCTAACACAAAAGAAGCCTGGAGACAGCAGGGCATGACCCTATTCTCACTAACTAGATTGCTTGCCTTTTTTATTGAGTTTTATGAAAAAAGGGCCAGCATTTGTGACAAGGTTTGCTGGTGGGATGACCCAGCAAAGACACTTCTTAAAATGTAGTTTTAAAATAAGAGGAAGTATATGCTAATGCATATAATTCTTTTAAACCACTGATCCAATGACATGTTCAGAGGAATCCAAGATGCATCCTGAAGTTTAAGAACTGCTTTCATTATAGTGTCATTGCAGAGAAATAACTCTTGTGAATATAGTATAAGAAGATATAAGAGACATGTGAGGGAATGGAGGGCATTAATTTTCAGATATATTTTTAATCTTAAACATATTTTTCTAGCATATTTATCCTGCTGATGGGAGCTTTGGAACTGAATTGTATGAGGTAGAGCATTTAATTGTAGTTTACTCCCTATTTCTAATTGATTTCAAGATGTTTCATATACAGTGGAATGATAGAAGTATTATACTATCTATTTAAATAAGACATTAGGATTGCAAGGCTATATTCACTTACCTGGGTGTTGGTATGTGGATAAGTTTGTGCTGTAACATAATTGAAAGCAACAGAGTTTTTGCCGCACCCATTTAAGTGTGCATTGGAAGCCCAAGGCTTTAGCACATTTGCATAGAAAAAAATATCTTACAACAGGAGTTAAGATATAAGGCTTTTTACTCCGGAAGGGTAACTAGTTTCACACCTTGTACTTAATCATACTTTGCTTAACAAAGGTTTATTGACTAAATCATGATTGACTGTTCACATAATATGCTAAGCTATAAACCATATTCAACTATTGTGGCTAAGTCCAAGCAACTCATGAAATTAAAACCAAACATACCATATTTGGGGCCTTCCCCACCATCAAGCTGAATTGCTGTCCTCTTGTCCTTGAAATGATGTATGAAATTTACTGTCCTCATTTTCAGTTCCTATCCTGTTTCTGTGTTTCTGTTTCAAGGCATTGCAATGCCTGATAAGGAGGACAAGTCTGTGTTACTCATGGGCTGGAGACAAGATAAAAGTAATGTCTCCCTAAACAGGGCAGAAAAAAAGATGTTGCTGGGGCATGTTTGTCCCATGGTTTGATACAGGTAGGGAAGATGATGATATGAGCTGGTTCAAAGCCATGGCTTAAATGAATGGTTAATTATTTAGTAAATACAGTATTTCTTGTCTAATGTCTGACTCTTTCCAAACTAACAGTAACATGAAACTGGGGAATAAAATGGAGAACTCTTCCTTTCTGTGTTGCATGATTCCCCCCCCTCCCCCAGATAATGAGAGTTCTCTTCCCATCTTTATCTTTTTCAGATTTCAAAAAGTCTGTTTAACTTCTGTAGGAGATAAGTTCACTACACCCATTTGTTTGTAGATGTACCAAACAGTAAAACGTAGACGTATTACAGTAGCAAAAAAGAAAAAATATTCTTTATATGACATTAACCCAGATTGTAGTATAACACTGATCTTTGGGCCTTTCATTTGCTTCAGAAATTCTTTTGAGATTTTAGAGGGGGTTTTTAAACTAAACCAGCCTTTCTGAACCTAATTTCTTTTAGATGTGCTAAAATATAATGACAATTTATTATTTGTTTTTTTTTTTAATTTCTGACCTAGGTTGGACTGAGAGAGAGTGACTGGCCCAATGTCACCAGTGAACTTCCACCGCTTATGGTGGACTAGAACCTGAGTCTCCCTGCTCCTTCTACTCCAGTATGTTAATTACTATCCCAAATCCCCCTCAGCCAATATACTTGGGGGCACCAAGGCAGAGAAATTTGATTTATGACTAGGAATTGCAGAGCCATAGCACAACATTCAGAGGTACATATTTTAATGTACATGCAAAGGATGTTCAATTTTTTAAGCAATATGCATCTTCTAATTCTGTCTTCTTCTCTGCCTTGAGAGTCCTAATTTTCATCTTGCCCAGCACTGGGCTGTATTTTGCATCTATGCAAACTAGTTATTATCCAATCCTTTAAACTTTCATTCTGTTCTTAATTAGCCTGGGACATTTTTTTTTCCTGTTGTAGAAATTCAGCATATAATAATTTATGGTTCAGTGTATTGAAAAAGATGAGAAATGGGTTTATTCAGTAATCAGGTAATCCATAATGTGTGAGCTCATGAATAATGTCACACATCATGCTAAATCTTTTGTAGGAGCCTAGCAATTACTGGTTTTCAATTACAGTTTAAATGTATGAGATAGTGTCTGAGCAAATACAACTAATTGTGATTTATTAAACAAATAATGTTGAATTAAATCCATATCTTATTGTGATGAGTGAGCCCAATCTACTGCATGTTTAGAATTCCTCTCAGACTATGAGTTATGAGCCATAATTGAATTGTGTCAGAATCTCCTTGCAGTACATATATTTGAGATTTATTGAGAACAATATATCAGAACAATGCAACCATGCCAGTGACCATTAGATACTAGCAAAGAGAAACAAGGAAAACTAGTTATTTCTTCCCACCTAGTGATCATTGAGGGTTGGTTTTTGTTTTTGGGTGGACAGCCCCATTTCAGAGAAGCTTGGTTTTATCTGTAGATATTTTCTTTGAGTCATTTGTGGGGAACTCTGTCTTTGCAGTAGAAGTAATACTGCACATACCCATGTGTGTCCATACTTTTTACCTCTTCTAACCAACTGTAGGAATCTCATGCCTTCCGGACTTCTTAAACTGTAATTTCCACCAGCTAGAGAAAACATTGCCAATGGTTATAGATAATGGAGAAATGGGGAACTCTGGTTGCTTACTGCTGATCTAAACCTTTGAAGTTATAATGCATCCACACCCATGAAATTGGGTATGTGATTTGCAAATAATTTCTTTTTATTTAGAGGAAATGTAATACAATCTCTGAACAAACCTATTAGATTGGGCAGTATTGAATTTTTTTCTGGAAGGAAATAACCCTAGGTTTATAATATATCCTCTCCATAGGAATAGAAATGGAGAAAAATAATTTGCCTTCATTATACTGTCAGTGAATGTAACAGGATCCTATTATAGTTTTTTTTTTGGTGGGGAAGCAACTTGTCATCCTCTCAGGTATACTAGCACAGGGCTTTATGAATGCAAAGCTTTGGGCTGCATCTTCCCTCCAATTCAAGGCCAAGCTAGCTGGCATTCTACCTACCTCAACCACTCCCTGAGAAGCTAGCTCAGTTCTAGATCTTTGTTCTTTAGAGATTTCAGGATTGGGTCCATTAACTGAAAACTGGATCCTCGCCAGTACCAACAAGAGGAGTTCCCTCCTTCCTTCTCTCTGGAAAGCTGTTGGAATCTGGTAACTTGCAGAGGAAATTGTCACCATTTGCAATGGTTTAAAGTGCAATTTCCTATCCAGAATTACTCCTACAATTTTTCTTTTAAGATAAGGCCCATGTTTTTTGTTTACCCAGAACAAATCTGTAAGATCAATGCTTGATGCCAGTCTTCACAAATATTGCTAAGCTGTAGTTTACTTTACCTTGGCTTAAACTACATTGGCTGGGTTCCAACACACTCAGCTAAAACCAGAGAAACCTCATTAGTCCCTCTGGGGAGCCAGTGTGTGGTGTCAAGGCAAAGAGTGGTAGACTGACAATTTTAAAGCCCAAACCCCTTGAGTTCTAATCTCTAACTCTGCTCATGAAACTCTCTGGGTGACCCTAGGTCAGTTACCTCACTCCCAGCCTAACTTTCCTCACAGGATGGTAGCTTAAAGGATGAGCGAGAATGTTTATTGATTAGCCATCTGGCCATTTCAAAATTAAAGGAAGTGCATACTACTCGGAATTTTCCAGAAAGAACAGGTTATAAAATGAAATATAAAAATAAATGGCTCAACTTGATGAGTAAACATTAAGTATGAACCTAGTGATAGCTTTTAACCCCTCTGTTCAGTTACAGCTTCCATATTTTCAGTTGAGATACAGCCAGGCTTCAGTTCTAACTACAACTTTTATCTGGATACCACTCATTATTTGGTTGTCCTATTATGAGAAACGGTGCAGCGTACCATGGACTGGCATGCTGTAGGTAGGTACCAAGTCAGTTGTAATTTAGTTCTTAAACCATGGTTATGCAATTCATGGCTCGGTGCATAAACAGAGTGGGAGTCTTTTTATTTATGCCATTCCAGTAATAATAATGTCCTGCGTTTTCAGTTTGCCAATGTCATATCCAAAGATCGTTAACAACGTGCTTTCCCTTTTAAGGTTTGTCCTTCAAACATTTACAAATGCTATGCAAACAAACACCAGCACTGACTATTGCTTTTCCTTTTGCAGGCTGAGGGAGTGGGAAACAAAGAGGGGTGGTCCACTGTTAATGTAAGAAAGAGCTACCCTGGCCGATATGTATTTCCAGCCAAAATCCTTTCTTTAAAAGTACCCTTCGACAGCCCTAAGGGCAATTCTACCCAAATGTATCCCATTTCTTCCAATATAAAACAGATGCAAAAACGAAGTACAACCACACGACGCGTACTTTGGTGACGTATCCAAACGTATCGTGGACAATTTAACAAACGTGAACTATATTATTTATACAATATAAAAACCGAAATTTAATAAACGCGAGCTGCCAGGACTGGCTGCAGCCTTTGTTTTTCCTGGAGAAGGAGCATATCTAGAGCAGAAGTTTTGTTTGTCTTTCCTACTAATCTCATCCTCCAGTGTAACAAACTGGAGGTCTCGCTGCTCACAAGAAAAGAAACCCTGACTGCGTTGTTCGCCCCACTGCTTCCTGTCTTCTGCAAGAAAGCAACAGTGCCGAGGATGGACTTACTCGCGTGAGACCCGGAATCATCACTCCGAGGTTTTGACTAAATCCCTCCTCTCCCAACTTTGTTGACCAATGAGTGGCGGCGGCTGCCGAGGCCACGCCTCTAGCGTGTTGAAAATGCATCCAGTTCGGCGGCAGTCCTGGGACCCAGTTACTCGTCACGTAGTGTGTGCAGAGCGTTAGGGGTAAAAGCTGCGGAGTTGTTGGTCAGTCGGAGAAGTGGCTTTGGCATGCCCGGTCGCTGAGGCGATGGCGGCAGGAGCTTCTTCCTCTTGTCGGGTAGGGTTGCAGCCGATCAAGGCCACGATTCCCTTCCAGTTGCAGCATCGGCGGAACGGAGATGGAGGCCGGGCAGGTAACAGGGAGGTGGGATAACTCATAGGCCCAAGTCTGGCGTAGGGGAGTAGTGGACGACCGGGTGAGGGGTGCAAAGGCATTTAGGGGCATCGTGTATGTGCGCAATAAGTGCAAGTTCGGACATGAGAGGAAATGAGAGAAACGGACATGAAGAAAATTGAGGTATGAGGCAGTAGGAAGAGAAAATTGGTATATTGGCATTGGGAAAAGGAGAGAATATGCTCTGAGGAGAGTGGGCAAGGGGACAGCCCCACTTAAAGGGAAGGCCCAGGCTTTGACTAAGCAGGCATTGGTGACTGAAATTTAGGGAAAGTGATAAGCCCTTGTAGGGGAAAAAAGACGGATCGAATAGCGACTGACACCAGGCTCAGAAACGATACAATGGTGGTTGTGGGGTGTCTGGCTAGTTGCAGAGAGCAACCATTAGAACGGGTAACAAGAAGAGCAGATGGGATTGTAAAGCATGAGAAGGCTTTACAACAAACAACCTGGCCACTGCTGAGGGTGTCTGGATTGGCCAGGTTTATTTACACACAAAAAGAGTCTTGGGCCAATGAAAATGTTGGTTCAGAGGCTTGGGGAAGACAACACAATATATTAGAAATAAAGCAGTGGTTGTGCCATTAAGTCATTAATCAACTATTAAGGCAACTACAGTATCATGAATGCCTGAATGTAAACACATGGTATGTTTATAGTTAAGAATACAATCAGGATTTATAGTGTCTTTTGAGGAAAGTGACCATGCATATGGAAGAAGTTACAGGAAGGAGCAGCTAATATGAGGATGGTGTGGAGATGGGACAGAAAATTCAGGGAGCATTATTGGGAGTTTTCTCCTGGGTGCTATAGTTACACAGTATCAGTGATGCAGATTAAGGATGAGTCCTGGAAACATATATGGAGAGGAAAGATAATATTGGCGAAGCATGAAATAAAGATGTAATAGACTGAAATGCTACAGGTACAGTCAGGGAACTTTTTTTCACCTTGGTTGTCAAGATAGAGGTTGCTGACTGAAAGGGATTAATAAATGTCTGCAAACCTCTTGCCATGGCCTGTCAAAGAGTGGATAGGGAAACCTCGTGATGGGATTGGTGAAAAAAACATGTAGCTGCTGAAGGGTATTATGCTATAGAATAGTGGGAGGTATGGAATTCATCGATACAAGTTTTCTTTCAATGGGAAGACAACCATAACTGTTGCAGAAGTCCATTTAATTGGCTGATTAGAGAAGAACCTAATGAAGATGAAACAGAGCCAGAGATCAGAGTTGTAACATGAGGCATCCACATTCCTAATGGCACAGTCCCCCACAGTGTATGATTCACTTAATTGCAATAATGCATTACACTGTTTGCTTGATTTTCTTCATAGTTCCAATCTTACTGAAGTCATGTTGATTTTGTGTGGTAGGACAGGTGATCTTATAAAACAAAAGCTAAGCAAACTTCATACACAGAAAAACATCGGGAAATCTCTGGCTTAGAGTTGGGGTGAAAAGTTGAAAAAACATCTCTGAAGAAGGCAGTGGCAAATCATTTCCATATTGTTGCCAAGAAAATCACATGGGAATGTCAGCAGAGTTAATGGGAGTTCAGCTGAAGTTAAGGAGGACTTTTCCTTTTTACTCGATTGCCAGTGACCAAATTGTTGGTTTTCTCAGGTGATTTTATACTAACAATATAAACGAAGCTAAATTTATCTGCACAACTGTATGATTGAATAAGCAGAAGAGGGTAAGAAACAAGTGAAAGATTTGTGGCTGTTGAACCACAGGCTTCTAGTTCCCAGACTCCAAATTGTTTTTTTTAGCTCTAGATGCCACTTCTATGCTCACGATATTGTTTTGCTTGACTGTAATCTCTTCCCAAAGGAAGAAATACATGTTTTTCTCTTCTATAAAATTCCCTGAAATGAAAGTTTAAATTTACCCTCTAAATCTGAGGTTGCTTCACTTTGAAGAATAGTTGATGAGGTAGGCCAATGTTTTAACAAAAAATAATTCAGTATGTGCTAAAAAGAGATGAGTGGGTAACTCCTAAAGGAATAATAGCCATGTATGTTAGGAATTTTACACATTTTCCTATTCTGTGTTACCCCATTCCTCCCCAGTGCGCAAACATACTCTTTGTGTATGGAGATAAGGTTTAAAGTATATGTCATATTTATTTCCAGTTCTGTGTCTAAGGTTAGTGATAGTAATATAATGGAATTAATTCAAGGAGCTATATAGATTTAATGAGAAGACACTGTTGAAAAATATAGATTCCTGAAGTCTGTCAAATAAAATTAGGAGGCTGATAAAAACCATCTGTTTTGGTGAAATGGTGTTGGATTTAAATCATTTCCTATTATCTAATTTCTATTGCCTATACTTAGGTTAATGCACCACCAGTTATAGCTGAGTGTTTTTCAGAAGTAATTTTAGAAACCAACTCTTCTCACTCAAGTAGTAAAGACAAATTATATCATTTGCTGAAAGATGGTTGTTGCCCTGCTAGGAAAGGTAAAGTTTGTTAGACGTATGCAAATGTATTTAAAATTTTAGATGGAGTAGCAATGAAGGCATAAGAAGAGAGATATATAATAACAGGAAAGCAGCTAATGATTTTGGAAGTGAAGATGAAGGAAATAAGTTGTGAGCTGAGTGTCACACATGAAATGTGAAGACCATATGATTGCCAGTATCTGACACTGATAAATTTGAGTACCCGGGCAGAGATAGAATAACACAGCCTTGCATACACATTCTGGAATGGGTTTGCCTGATTTGTATTTCAGAGAGCTTGTGCTGTTTATTCCACTTTGGGGTAAATAGAGAAACGGGGAGGGAAGCGTTGTGAGCAGTCCCTATAACTTCTGCTTCCAAGTTGTTGCACTGCCCCCACCCCATCAAAAACCCAAGACACTGATGGTGCAGAGGAATCGCATTCGGGTATTTTTGCTGCTTCATGCAGCAGTGTGTGAAGTGATGAGCTAGGACTGCCAAAACAGCCTGCTTTCTTGGTGCGCATGTATACAGTTAGGCTTGAGTCCTCCTGCCTTCTGGTCAGGTTCTGGCACCTGGCCTTCTCAATTCTGGCTTCTGTTCAGTCTTGGCAGTTGGCTTAGGAGGGCTAAAAATCGAAAACAAAATCAGGCTGTGTGGGGTGTCTTTTTTGCCTATCCCTGGGGTTGGTCATATCAGAAGGATGCAGATGAATTAAACAAGGGAAGAGGATGAAGCTTAGCGGCCATTTCCAGAAATGCTGGAGGCTTGGGAGCAGGGGTTCAAACCCTCTCTGGTCAAATGCTGGTTGAAGCATGCCCCAGTGAGTGGGGGGAGTACTGCATAATGAACATTTTTGTTTGTGTCCTTGTGACAAGTAAGTCCATGCATTGAAAAAACAAATTGCTTGCATGTGGCTTGTATATCTTCCCATACAAGAGGTTTAAGGCTGCAGATTGCAGCTAATCTTGAAATAAAGTAGGGTAGACCTGGTTAATACTTGGAAGGGATACCCCAGAGTTGAAGGCTTTGAGGAAGTTAAAAAAAAAAAAACACCCCAGAAGAAGGTAATATAAAACCACGACTGTGCTGTTGCTTAAAAAAACTTACCATTTATGGCTTGCCTATGTATTCAGCAAGGGTTGAACTTAATTTTATTTCTAAATGGTGATTTAATTCATGTGGCTACATCTCCTCTTCCTCTGCTTATTAAAGCAGTCTCAGAGCTCTCTAACTCTTCAATCTTCTGCAAATCCAGTGTCTTATTTATAGGGCATCTGCTATCCCATTCAGTTCCTTGCTTCCTTTAGCCTGATTAAATGAAGAAAGGTGGAGAAAAATTGTAATATATTTTTAAATGTACTTTTAATTCTTTCTAGGGACCTACAATTCTTAGTACTTCTACAGCCTGAACCACTTTAGTGGTTTTTTCAAAGTGCTGTTTTCTGTCACAAATAACTTAGAATACCACTGATAAAAAATGGCCTTATTACCTACATGAGAAGTTTTGCTGTTCAGTCATTCCAATGCAAGCAGTCTGTCTAGTCCCTGTGGCTGGGGGAGGGGAGTGCTGGCTCTAGATGATTGGAAAGCTGAATGTTGCACACTTGCCAGCTGTCTAGCATAGATGATAAGTGCATCATTTCACTGCCAACACTTCTCCCCCACCCTCTGTGTAAAAACAAAAAAACACTGGAGGTCCATATTATGGCCAGATTATAACAGCTTCAGGCATTTGTGGTTTAGTAGCCATTTAACCATAAAATTGCTACTCCACCTCTGTGTCTTAGGCTGTGCAGCATTCCCCCTTTTCAATTGATCTTCTGTTTCACTCATAGCTGCAGAATGGATTTAAGTATTTCATTGCTTCGGAATTGAGCGGTATATAAATTTAAGAAATAAATAAATTGCTGACATCTCTCACAATTAGAATGTTGTTGAATGCTCTTTGACCCAATAAGTGGTATGCCAGTGGACAACTTTCACACATTCACAGCAATTTGCTTGCAGGAATGGGACAAACACAGCTGTATAGCAGAGATAATAATAGAGGTGCTTTCCATTTGGCTTCCTATGGAATATATGACGGCAGGGGACGTCTCTTGTTTGGGGTCTCGAAAAAAGACAGGGTTCAGTATGAGAAAGTGCTGGTTATGCCAGGGTTGAAAGAATTAGCATGGGTTAGAACAGAATTTGTCAGTATGGTCATTAGTAAGAATTCTGGGAGTTGAAGTCCACACACTTGAATGTTGCCAAGTTTGAGAACACTGGAAGAGACTGTAGCCCTATCTATCAAATTATCTTTACATGGGGAGGTTTGCTGTTGTAAGTGGGCTTAGGGCAATATAGTATAAAGTCCAAATTATATGCAAAAATGGCATACAACTATGAAGGAATAGTTGCCAGCTATGTTATCCTGTGTCACCGCTTTCACATGCTTTTCTAAATGCATTTTTCCTCTAAAAAAATGATGCTGCCAGACATTAATGCTTTGCCTATATTCAAACAATGTGTTTTGCCATTGTTTGTGTTGACCAAATCAATCATTGCTATATTCACACAAGGCAGATTGCCTAGAACTAGCCAACCATATTTAGTCTCATGTACAATGTTTTTATATGAAGAGTGGGGCTATTTTTTACCCTTGGGATAAGATGTGGTGAATGGTTTGTGTTGTTAATGCATTTGATTTGCAAAAGGCAAGGCAGGCTTACAATGATTTTTGAGGAGCCTATAAAGATGCATGTTTGACGTTTGGTGCATAATGATGGTACAGTCACTAACTGAATGAACTTCAATCATGCAGTTGTTGCCAGATTGAAAAAAATGTCTTCTGTTTTGGACTAAAATGACCCCCCCCAAAAGGGGGGGAGGGTATGTGATCCACCATGTAATTCTTTTTGCAAACGGGGGAAAAATATATCCCATTCACTTTTCTGTCTCTAACATCCAAGCTGCCAGTTTCCATGCAAGGCACTGGAATGTAAACCAGGCCATCTTTCCAGGTACAATCCCAATGCAATTCAATCTACCTTCTTCCCTCCCTTTCTTTCCCACCCTCTCCATTTGGGACTCAGGGAGATGTACATAAAGATCCTTGAAATCTAGGTTGCTGAGAATTTTGAAATGCAGAGCTAAGATTCTGCTTGGGTGTGTGTGCCGGCTTGGTGGAGCAGTTAGCTTGAATTTTGGCATGCGCTTTGAAAGGCAGCATTCTTTAATAGATAGATTCTGTTACAGCTGCTTCATAGCTTTCTGTGAAGAAAGATACAAATGGTGGCATGAAATAGGGTGTCCTGCAGTATTATGAACTTCATGCCTTGTAGACTTGCATATCATTATTCTTTGATATGACATATTCTTTTCATCAAGCTTCTTTAACTAGTTTCCCCTCCCATCCCAATAGTGGTTATAAGAAAACTTTTTTTCACATACTTGGACTTTGTTATCAAAATGGGCTTAGTTCCTCTGACCTCCATACTTAAGTCAATGCTTTAAATTTTTGCTCGCTTACTGTGCCTGTTTGACCTCACACTTAATTCATCTGGAGAAGAATATATTTTATTTTTCTTAAGATAATTTGTTGCTGTTCGCAGTTTTAAAAGAATAGCTTGTAATCGTGGGGACATGAAATGGAGGGAGGAAATGGCATTTCAAGTGTGAATGTTGAAATTTGAATTAAAAAATTTACTGTAAGAGACTAATCTTTCTTCTCCCAAAATTTATCCGAGTTCCTCTCCCAGAATTTATCCCAGTTCAGCTGATTCTGTAGGTACAGTTGCAGTTGTCTTCCCTAATGACTTGGCCAGTTGAAATGGCTGTTTGAAGGAAAAGATCAGAGAGAAGCCACATGCCAGTTGGATCCCCAACAGCCTACAGGAGAGATTGCTACTATCTTCCTTGATTCAGTCATAGGCTCTTCGGTTTATTTCAGGAAAAATCCTACTATTGCTGTGAGAAAGGGTGGCATTGGAGAGGTCCTTTCATTCCCTCTTGAGATGGATAATGGGGTGGGTGGAATATAAGTCAAGAATCATCCTTGCTGTACTTGGTGTCTGTCTGAACCTCACACTTACTCCATCTGGAGAAAAACATATTTTTTTATTTAGTACTCCTCCCTCCTCTTCTTCACTGCCATTCTATATTCCTGGAAGCAACAAAGGGAAACTCTGGATTGACTGTTGGCATGATTCTTTACAAAACTTTTAGGCTTCAGCCCCAAAGCCAGTTTCACAATTTATGAAGCAGCAAAGA
>JAJFZI010025430.1:0-11244 GCA_022379055.1 Anilios bituberculatus
AATGCTACTGATTCTCTAATGCACTTTTCAAAAAATATTGTAGGATGGTTTCTATGGCTGCTGTAAACTCTGTTAAATAAATCTGCTGGTTATGTTATGTTGTATGGACTGAATTATAAGAATACGTACTGATTAAATTACAAATGTTGTGGTGGTATTAAATATCACTGTACTATAACTAACATTAAGTTCCTTTGTTCTGAGGCAATAATGAAATCTTTGTCTGATCCAAATAACCCCCTGCTCTGTGGTAATAATGAAACGTTTGATCAGAATGAAAGCAAACACCTCTCCGATTTGGGGTATTAATGAACTGCTTGCTTTTCCAAAACAAAAGCAAACACCTTCCTGGTGTAAAAAAAAACTGAATTTGATCAAACTGAAACCAACAGTAAAGTCACCTCCACACCCTGAGAAGCCACCCCAACCTTGCTGACACCCCATTCTTAAAACGCACTTTCCTCCGCAAGCCGCTTCCCAACTACTTTAGCCACGCCCACGTCCCTCTGGTCCCTGCAAATCAGTGGGCGGCAGGGGCGACCAACGCCCACGCGCCTATCTCAGCACCTCCAGCAGGAAGCCCCGCCCTGCTGCTCCTGCCGCCTGGAGGCTGCATCCGCTCCAACCTACTTTTGCTGCTGCTTTTGAGATTGCAGGAGAATTTCGGGGGTGGTACCGTTCCCCGTCCAGGTGAGCAGATGGAACCTGCGGGAACAGCCTTATTCTTGACCCAGTTGGAACTTTCCAGTGTATAAGCAAATGTCTGAACGTGACGCGGTTTTCTCAACGTTCAAATCCTTTTATTATTCCTCCCTTGACAAAAACGGCAGACAGCGGAGGGAGCCCGTGGTGGAGAGCTCTTGCGTCCCACTTAAATCTCTCTACAAACCTCTGGAATAACACCAAAAAACCACACCATTAATAGCGTATTCTTACATTATCAGTATAAAGAGACCAGAATTGAGCATAAATAAATTATTTGTGCAAGTCCAATGCTGGCAAAAATCAAGGATAGCCTTAGAGCATCTTTAAGCAAGAGGCATCCATATCATAATAAATGTGAAAATGAACAAGATAAATTCAATTTTAAAGCTTTTAGTAATTAGTTGCTATGTCTAGTTCAAAGATGTTCCATTATGATTTCTTAAGTGAACAGTTCATGACTATTAAGAATATCAGGCAGAGCTTTTATGCATTACCAGGACAATTGAAGATGGCTATATTATCACAAAAGGATCTGTATATTTATTTGCTATTCAGATGAGACAGTGTTTGCTGTACTTTGAAGGATGGTGATAATTGAGTCAGGAGCATTTGATTTAGTGTGGTCATCCTATATTTCTTTTCTTAGTTTTTATGTCATTGCATTACTACATAGAGAATTCAGAATTTGAAGTTAAGACATAGTTCAAAACAAACAGTGTAGTAAGATTTTAAATTATAGCATGTTAAAAATCCAATAGTAATCTAATATTTATTGTATGGATAGTATCCTCATAAAGATTTATCAGTTTAGCTGTAATGGTTTAACAATGGCTATATTTATAGGTAATATGGCTTGTTTAATAATTACCTTAGCATGCTATGTAGAACTACACATTCTGACTTATTCAGCAAGCTGGTTAAAAGTAATAATGGTTTAAGCATGATTTGCTACCATGTAAATATATGCTGTCATATGCTTCCTACTTTCTCCCATTATATGTTTCCATATTATTGCTTCATTTCTAATTTGGTAGTACGCAACCATTGTACTGGTACAAGAGGAGAAAAAGCATGAGAAATTGGCAGTGGCATTCAAGCATACAGCTTTGTTCATTTTTTATGAAATCAACATCATCTATTGTTTATTGCTGATATTTTAAATATACCAAATTATTTAAATTTTGTGGGCAGAAAATTATCTACTGTTAGTTCCTCAAAATTACCTCTGTCTATGCCAATAAAAGAGTGGTTGTACCATTTACTTTTAGATGAAAAATATGAGTTGAATCAGTGTACTTAAAGTTGCTTATAGATATTTGTTAAAATGAGAAGTCAAACATTACTAAGTATGTTGAATTTTATATTGGTTTTTCAGGTGGAATGGATTCATCTTTATCATCTAAATTTCTAGATGTAGATGTGAAGGTAACTAATATAGTCTACCATCCAAAAGAAGTCCTTGTAAAATTTCAAGGCCGATATACGGAATGTGAGTTTGATTATCACATATTGCAAAAAGAAATACAGCAAGTACCAAAAGTAAGAGACTCTGTTGGTATTGGTGAATTCTGTTTAGTCGAAGACTCAGATTGTGGAGAATGGTACAGAGGAAGAGTAGTACAAAAAAGGCACCACAGCTATGAAGTATTTCTTATGGACAGTGGAAAAATACTGGCAGTTGATCAAACTCATCTTGCATCTCCCACTGATGAATTGTTTCAGCTTCCTCCAAAGATGGTTTGTGGTATTTTTGCAAATATACTTCCAACTGAAGAAAAATGGGCTGCCAAAGCTTTTAATTACTTTTCATCCTTGATTGGCTTGCAGATTAAAGGCCAAATACAAGCCATTTTGCCACAGCAAACGTTTCTCCTTGATGTGCCCAAAATTTCTAGTGATGTAGTTGAATTGAGATTAGGAAAAGTTGTTGATGGGGATACATTCCACCTTATTGTTGAAATGTTAACTGAATTTTCACATGAGTCCCTGTGTAAACAAATGCCAGATTTGTTACAACAGAAATATACAAGGCCAGATTCTCAATTTTGTAGTGCTGGAATTCAACCAGATTTTCAACCAATTCTGAATAACCTTCAGCCAGTGTTATCTATTGGTGGGATAGAGGAAGTAAAAATATCAGTAGCAATTAGTCCTAGTAAGTTTTACTGCCAGCTAGTTAGACACCAAATACAATTAGATGAATTGATAACAAGCATGTCATTCTATTATGAAACTATACGTAGAGGAAAAGTTCAGTCTTGTGACAATCTTGGAATCCTTTGTGCAGCTAAGAGAAAAAGTGGTCAGTGGCAGAGAGGAGTGATACAGCAGCTACTTTCTGATAACAAAGTGAAGATATGGTTTATGGATTTTGGCAACTATGAAGCTGTACCTTCTGAGTGTATTTTGAAACTTCAACCAGAATTCATTTTAGTACCTATGTTTTCATTTCCTTGCACTCTGTCATGTCTTAATGATCAGGATGGAACTGTAAGAAATGACCAGCTACAAGAATTCAAGGAAGCTCTTTTGAGGCAACAGGCTATTTTTGCCCACATAGACCTCTTCAATAGTAGTGAACAGTTATACTATGTTACAGTACACAAATATGCACATGCACTGAAAATGGAAAATGATGTGGTTCCAAACTGCTATTCTTTTTGCATAAGAGAGAATACTCAGAATTTTGATGTGAACTCTGGCCTTGATGAGAACTACAGTATTAGTCTCCAGTCAGATCATTCATCAGATCAAAAAGATATAATTTTAATGGGCTCTCCTTTAACAATCCCTTGCAAAAGAGCAGAAATGGAAACAGATTCAGTCTGTGTTGCCTTTGTAGTGTATGTTTTGAATCCATCAAATTTTTGGGTGCAGACTAATGATTACTTAGATGAGTTTGAAGCTTTAATGAAGAAAGTGGCAGATGTTTATGATACTAAAGAGGGAAATGATAAGATCTTGGAAAATCCAGAACCTGGAAAGCTGTGTTGTGCTCGGTATAGCAAGGATATGCATTTTTATCGGGCTGTTATCAGGCAAATAGTAGACAATAATGTTAATGTTTATTTTTTGGATTTTGGGAACACTGAGACAGTGCCACTGTTTGATTTGAGAATTTTGCTTCCAGAGTTTGAAGAATTACCAGCATTAGCCATGTGCTGTTCACTTGCTTATGCTTTTTCAATGGAAGATATATGGATTAAAAAAGAAACTGACTTCTTTAAAGAAATTGTGGTTAGCAAACCAGTCACACTCCATGTCATTGCAAAACAAAATGATAATTATGTTGTCAGTATGCAATGTATGAATGAGTCTGAACAAAGTGATGTTCTCATGCTTATGATTGAGGCTGGATGTGCAGAATACTGGGAAATAAAGCAAGATCCATTTCTGAAAATTGCCAGTGGTTCTGAAGTACACTGGTCAAAAAAATATAAAAAGAAAAACATACAAAGTAAACCAGCTATTAAGAATTGTAAAGAACTGATATCTAAAAAATATGAACAGGAAAAAAAATGGCTGAATACTCATATAGTAACAAAAAAGAAAACTGAGACTTTACCACTGTCAGAAAGCATACTTCCCAGTATAATTGAAAATGTTTCTCAGAAAACAGATAAAGTAGAATATTATAAGGTGTACAGATTTCAACCAGGTTCTGTGTTTGATGTTGTATGTTGTCATATTATTTCACCAGGCAATTTTTTATGCCAGATACAAAACAAGTTATCTGAGCTAAATAATCTAATGGAACAAATTCAAAATTTTTACGACACTCAGAAAAGCCCATATGAACGTGGACAGCTTGCATGTGTTGTAAAACATTCTAAAGATGGAAAGTGGTACAGAGCTGCTGTAGTGAAACAGGTATCCCAAATTGTAATCGATGTAATCTTTGTAGACTATGGTAACAAGGAGAGAGTTCTGCTGAAAGATCTTCAAGCTATTCATCCAGACTTTCTGATTTTGGAGTGTCAGGCATTCAGATGTTGCCTTAATATTGTCAGTGAATCCTTACTATTTGATGAGTGGACTGCTGAGACATGTCATGATTTTAGAAGTTTTATTTCTTCTTCCAATGGGCAACTGACTTGCTCAATTTGTGCTCTGATTTTTAAGACTCCCAACTATTTGTGCTATGTTGTTGATTTAAAGACTCCATTTACTAGCCTAAAGCAATTTCTCTTAGAATGTGGTCATGTAAAGTTTTGTTCTTTTGAATGTGCACAAACTGTTGTAACATCATTTTCTCTGTGCAGCTTTTATTATTCATCCTTTGATGTGAGACTTGGAAAAGAAGAGGATATATGTGTAACCTATACTTATAGCCCTTCAAAATTCTATTGCCAGTTGAACAGAAATGCAGCTGATATTGACAAAATTTTCAAAAATATTTCAGAAATTAGCCAGATAACAAGCCATACAGTCCAAATAAGGGATCATAGTTTATGCTTAGCAAAATACAATATGGACGGCCTCTTCTATAGAGCTTTAGCATCTCCTATGGACTCATCAGATTACTGGCTTGTATATTTTGTGGATTTTGGAAATAAACAACTTGTAGCAAAAGAAGAACTGATTCCTATTCCAAATAATGCTTCAGAATTACTTTTAATACCTATGCAAGCTATCAAGTGTTATTTATCAGATCTAGATGACATTGACATTCCAGTTGAAATAAAAGCATGGTTTGAAGAAAATTATTTTGGGAAAGACCTGAAGGCAATAATAGTTTCTAAAGAATCTGATGGGAAACTTGGTATGGAACTGTATGATGGAGATCTACAAATAAATAGAAAAATTAAAGAATTATTGAAGGATATAAAATGTGATCAAGACCCAAATAATATTAAAAAATATTCAGAAAAGTATGTTGGAAACAAAAATACACCAGATAAAATAAAGTTGGGTATAGATAAAACAAAGGTTATAAGTGAAGTAGTTGGACAGCAAACAGAAACAGAGAAAGTAGTTTCTTTAAATCAAAATGATAAGTTACATGATAAATCTGGAAACAAAATGATTGTTCTACAGAAACAGGGTAATACATCTGTAAAGCTTCCATTGCCTTTGGAAAATTCACAGCCTATTTTGCAAAACATTTTGAATCAGAGATGTGGAAATACTTATGAAGAACCTAATACTGATTCTATTGATTATCCCACTACACAATCAAAGGAGCTTGCAGGTAATGGGACTGAACCAAAATTAAACTCTTTTGGACAAGAAGGAAGCAAACAGACCAGGCAAAACTACACAAATCTTCCCCAGACTGAGATTCATCCAAATTCTAAAGTTTGGGGTTATATTTCTTCAATAGTTAACCTTTTGGATTTCTGTGTTCATCGTGCAGAGGATGAAGAGAAGGTTGTGCAGCTTGCTGAGGAACTGAATGAAGGAACATTGCTTATAGAGCCAGAAACACCTGCTGAATTAGAGAAAGGTGATGTTGTTTTAGCAGAGTATGAAAATGATTGTTGCATATATAGAGCTTTTGTTAGAGAAGTCATAGCTGATGAATTATTTGAAGTTGAGTTTATTGATTATGGTAACATAGCAACAGTGAATGCAAAAAAACTCTACAAAATACAAAAGAACTTCCTAAACTTACCAAGACTCTGCATTCATTGTTTCCTTAGCAAAGCAAAATGCTTCTTTTCAAATAGAAATGGGAGTATCGATATCATTGCTTATTTTATCAATAAAGTATATAATCAGCCAGTAATGATAGAGTTTTTACAGCAGTGTGGCCAGCAATGGGAGGTTGAGATTTTCCATAATGGAATATCTCTGACTGATGAATTAATGCAGAAAGAAGTCAGTTTCAGTTTGCAGAACATGCTTGCATTAAACTCTGACCAACCAGTGAAACAGTTCCCAGTAACAGATTCAGAAACTGATGGTTGTAATCCAGACAAAAAAGCAGAAAGTCAGAATTTGTGTGAATCTTTTAAGATGAGACTGGCTAAAATTGCTTTCCCAACCATAAGATCTGGACAACTAGAAATAGCTGAAATCAGTCATGTTTCACGAGCTGGGGATTTCTATGTGAAGTTACTGAAGGATGCACCAGTGCTGCTTGACTTAAATGAGATGGCTTCCCAAGAGGCTGAGAAGAAGTGCTTCATTAAAATGAATGATATTAAAGAAGGATTAGAATGCCTGGCCAAATCCAAAGAAACCTTGAAATGGTATCGATCTGAAGTCATTAAAAAATATATGGACAAGGAATGTATGTTGGTGTTGTTTGTGGATGTGGGGAATTATGAAATGGTGTCCCGGCATGAGACACACAGACTGTGTCAAAAGATGAGGCATATTCCTAGGAAAGCAGTGCTTTGCAGATGGATTTGGTTTGAAAATCTAAGTGATTTGTCTTTCGAGAGAGTGGTGGAGGAGACAAAACATCATGAGATAAAAATTTTGTTTCTGAGATATCTAGAACCTGCTTTCGTTTGGGAAGTAGACATTTTAATTGATGGAATTCTGTTTTTAGAATATTGGAATGAAATATCTTCCCAAACATGCAACTTGTCGGAAAATTTTAACATGAGCAAAATAGCAATTGATCTGCCAGTCAAATCAAGTTCAGTTTCATGGACACAATTTCAGAAGGATATGTGCTATCCTGGGTTTGTCACATCAGTCACCGATCCTTCAAACTTCTGTATCCAGTTAGAAGATTCCTTTAAAACTCTGAAAACTTTGTTCAAACTGCTCTCTGATCTTCCAGAAAACCTTCCTACTATGCCACAAGAACGAGTAATTCCTGGTGTCAGCTGCTTAATTAAAATGGGGTCTACTGAAGAATGGAACAGAGTTGAAGTTTCTGAGGTGCTCAAAGACTCTGATATGCTATTGCTTACTTTTATTGATGATGATGGGTTGCCAGTTCCCTTTCCCAATTCTGATATCCACAAGCTGAAAATTATTCCAGAAAATCTTGCAAGTTTACCACGTTTAACCTATCCATGTTCATTGTTTGGAGTGACACCTGCTAATGGGAAACACTGGAATAATGAGGCAAAACTTAACATTCAAGAATTTCTTGGTAGACAAGGTCTCACATTCCAATGCAAACAGCATGTCTGTGGACTGAAGCTAGAAGTCAATGTTTTTTGTGGACAGAGCAATGCAGCAGCTGCTTTAGTGGCATCTGGTTGTGCCAGATATTATTTATATTCTGAAACTGCATCTTCATTTGGGTCAACTAGTTTTCCCAAACTTCATCTATCAAATTCACATATTGTTTGCAATCAGTTCCAAAGCTGCAGTCAGGCAATCTCTGGTGCAAAAATGGCCTTCAATCTTGGTAAAAAAGACCCACAGAATTTAGGTTTGCAGTGGAAATGGATTGACAACAAAAATCCGAGAAAGAGCAGCTCAAAGAAATGTCGTAAGAAAAAAAAGTGGCAGATGACTTTGTTTCAGAGCAATAGAAGAAATAATGAAAATCTGCCTCAGAGTGATGAGAACTCTTTTGATAAATATTGTTTGAGAGAACAACTCACGCATTCATTCAGCAATAGTACTATCAAATGTGCCGCACAAGTGGCTTTTGAGTTCCAAGAGCACTCAGACCCCGAGTCAAGAAGAAATGTGAACACGTGTTCACAAAAAAGGTCAGTTTTGAATGACTCATAAAATAGGTTTGTTCTTTGCTTTGTAAGTTAGATTTCCTTTAAGGCAGGAATCCTGCATGTAATTCAGGTCCAAAGAACTGCACATCTAATCCCCATTCCTAAGTATGTAATTCAAGTGGGGCAGCTAAAGCTGTAAATATTATATCCCACATATAATAGTGAGGGTTGCATCGAATCTATAAGAAGGTGCCTTGTGTGACTATGTCCAGCAAGGAAGGGTATGGAGAGATGATCCACAGTGTGATTATCTGTAACACAGTACATTTGATACAGGCTTCAGGCCTCATTATGGAACAAACCTTGGTAGACAGGCTGTGCTAGAGTTGAGGAAGGAGAATAATGTTCTCAGTGATTCTTATGGGCATCTCAGCAGGTTTCATTACAATCAACCACAGTTATCCTTCTGAATTTGCCCAATAGAGTTGAGACTTTTCAGATGGAGATTGTTGTTTGATAATACAGTAGCTCAGATTATTAGAAGTGTGATTTCAGAAGATGGTATAGAGTGTTAGATATGCTAGATTTCTATCTGAATCTATAGCCATTGGAAACCATTGGGAGTCACCTGGAGTATTTGGATTAATCACATCAGCTCTTTTACTTCCTTCCCACCTAAATCCAAGGTCACTTCATTTTCTGAAGTCAGTAACTAGATGAAGACAAGCTTACTGAAGTGTAATTCAGATCAGATGGAGGGGTAGTTTTGATTAGATTATAGAAAGCAGATTATAGAATCAAGACTTCAGACTATATTTGATGAAATATTTGTAGATCCTTGACAGTGTGGGTTTGCAGTTTGGGATGTGTCGCTGGATTCATCCTTAAGCTCAGATGCCCATTTCATTAGTGTCCAGCACATTTGTGTGGCTTGGGCACTTTATTTTGGCTCACTTGAAGGCAAATTACTTTTAGAAAGCTAGTTTGTTTGCCATTATACATAGTTTGATTCCAATGAAGTTCCAGCCTTTCCCATCTTGGTTTTCTCTAGATGTGCTGAATTTCATTTCCATGAATTTCCAGGTAGAAAAGATTTGCTTTGGGGGAAGCTACAAAATTCCTGCAGCATGATTCCATCTAGTTCTTGTGAAGTTATAGCCTAGTAGAAACTTGATCCATTCAGCTCAGACTCTGCTTTAGAAACTGGGGCTAAATAATAGATATTTATATTTTAAAAAGCTGTCAGCTCATTAACTTATCAGTTTGGATTGAGAAATCTTAATAAAGAAATCTTATTTAAAGTGTAGATTTAAATAATAGATTTTTAAAAAATTAAATAAGCAGCTGTAAAAAGAAAGGCATGGCTTTACAGTAAATCTGGACAAATTATTATATTGCATAATTTTTTTCTTAATTTATCTGTTTGCCTTTTTAGGTAAAAATCTAGTAGATGGATTTTTATGGTTGAGAACAAGTTACGAACAGCAGATCAACATTCATTTGAAAAGTAGAGAACGTAACTTAAAAACTTCTGTTTATAAATGTATTATTCTCTTTTGATAGCTTGATAGTTTGTTTGATTTTTAATCTGCTTAACTTCAACAGCTCTAATAATTACATAAAATAAGACCTGCTTAATTTAAGTGGGTTAACAAATAACCAGAAGCCTCCAGGTGGCTATAGCACTTGATAGTTTTGGCAATATAAACATCTTTCTTGTAGCAGGACAGAATAAGTGGAATTTGTGTTTGCTTAGATTTGTGTGAACTGAAATAGGCTGTTCGTGTAAACTCAGATTATTTTTTAAAATACTGAAGTAAATCAAGTTTATTTAACTCCTGTCACAAAATGCATTTTCTGGTATAAGGTATTTAAATAATTATGAGTATTCTTGCTGAGTACACTAAAATGTGTATTTGAATTGGTTCATAGTGTTCATAAAATGCACTACACTTCTGTTAATAAAAGAATGTGCTTTAATTCCATTGATCTGAATGTCTTAAGTAATAATGAAGCAATGGTAAATCTGAGTATAACAACAACATTTAATATAAAAGCTTGGCTTGTCTGATGCAAATAACTCAGGAGGGTGGAAGGATTTTATTGATATTTTTTTAAAAAAAACAAAACAAAACAGGAGCTCCTCAGAGACACACTGTCTCTTCCAGAGTCTTGATCAGAAGTCTTGTCTGATGTTTTCTTATATCAGTTTTCCAAGTGTCTCAGCTGGTGGAAGTTTCCTCAGTGGACTGAATGATTGAATGAGTGAAACATCAGAATTTAGTGAGATTTTATTTTTATACAGGACATTAAAGTAAGATTCACAAGCCTTTTCAGATGCCTGGAACACCATGCAGTTTTTCCTCTTCTTCCTTAAATCATTTTGAATTCTAGGAGATTTTGACTTCCTTAAAATTAAAAATTTGGGCTGCATAGACACCCTTGTGCCTGCAGGGGACCATGTTGCTGATTTCTGTATTAAGAAACAAAGGAGAAAGGGGTTATATCATCCTATCAAATAGTCTGAATGTAAAATAAGCTATTTTACTGCTAAAGTGGTTGTAACTATTGGTATTATTTCACCAGGAGGATGATATGCAGCCTTTGCTGTTTGTCAAGGTTGTGGTTGTTTTTTTGTTGATGATGTTCCTGAGGAAATTGAAATGTGTAAGCTTCCAGGTGGTTTTTAAAACAATAACTTTTTTCCTTCTTTATCAAACAAAGACCCACAGTGTCTCACAGAATAAAATAAAACACCTTACCAACAACTGAATAATACAAAACAGCACCTGGAGAATCAGATTTATAAGATTAATAATTCCTTAATATTAGATCACAGTATAATAACAATTCATGTTAAATAAGGAGCAGTAAGATCAATATAAATATACAAAACAGAAATATTTTGAAAGATTTAATTGAGTACCTGGATAGGGTTGACAGGACAGATAGCTTT
>JAJFZI010025701.1:0-13421 GCA_022379055.1 Anilios bituberculatus
AAGCAGGTTTGCTTCTAATAATGAATACATCATAAATTGTATCTATCTTAGAATAGTTATGCAAAAAGGCTGCAATTACGCTAATTATTACACAATTTTTCAAAAATCATAACCTTTCCCGGTCTTTTTCAAATAGGGATACGACCGTTCCTTGCCATCAATGCTAGCAGCCAATCCTCTCCGAAATTCCAGTCTCAAAGAAATGTGCCTGCAGGAGATTAAAACTATTGGCTATTCCAGTCCAAGGAATAGAACTGATGGAACCAGGCAGAGCTCTGCAGAAAAGGAAACATCCTCTGAGCTCCAGGTGGGACTTGACGATATTGAGCCAAATGTGCTGCATAAAACGCTGGACGCTCCCTGCCACAATCGGACTGATGCAAACAGCCAACTGGAACCTGCTCATTGTGGACGGGAAACAGTTTACCCAACCTGGATAAAAAGTCCCGACAGGACAGGTGTAAATTTCTCCATGAATTCAAATCTGAGGGACTTAACGCCTTCACACCAGTTAGAAGTAGGAGGTGGATTCCGAATAAGTGAGTCAAAGTGCCTCCTTCCAGATGATGGTCGAGGCATGTTTGTAGAAACACAGGTGTTTTGTACTTCCGAGGATGGAGTTGTGTCTGGCTTTGGAAGGACTGCCAATAATGACAACATGATGGATGGAAATTGCACACCCCAGAATCCTCCACAAAAGAAAAAGGTGACTATTATTGCACTTTTAAACTATCATCTTTTACACAAATTTAATGTGTGGAATACAATTCTAGTTACGGTATGTTTTTAATGTATCAGGCACTTCGGTTTTAATTTTGTCATTTTGTTTGGAAATTTGTCCTGTTGTCTCATTGTTTTTCTTGGGGAGCCTTCTAAAGATTCAACTTCAGTTGTAGAGGATGGGTTAGAACTGGGCTTTGTAAACTTTTGCACCTGCGACCCGTGATGTAATTGCGACCCCAGTTGGGGTTGGTGATGTACGTATACGTGTGTTGTGGCAACTTCTGGGTTTCCACATGGAGCTGCCAGTAACCCTGAGGTTGTGCCACTTGGAGCTGGCTCCAGAGGCATTGGATAAGCCAGCTTCATGTGGCACACAGCCTTCTTTTCCCTCCATGTGGAGGGAACAAAGGGCTTGCACAGCATGGAGCCGGCTTCTCTGATGCTTTTGGAGCCAAGAGAGGCCAGCTCCAAATTTTTTGCAATCCTAAAATTAAGTTACACAACCCTGTGTAGGGTTACAATCCATCCTTTAAATTTAAGCAACTCTGCGCTTGAGAATACTTTTTCATTCATAGCATTGTTAAATGTAGTTGCTAGAATATTTTGAATGCAAATTTTGAATCAAGATTGCAGTTTTAACATGTTAATTATTTAAATATTTGTATTTGAATGATGCTATTTAGTAGCCAAGGGCATGTTTGTTAATTTATTGGAATTCGACTGATAACCTGACTGTATTTTTCAACCTCAGAATTTATTCTGATCTAAGCCAATATCACACATCTTTTTATCTTGCTGAGCTTCCCTAAAGAAGTGTATGATTAGTAGCAATATAAAAATGGTGGCTTGGATTAATGAGTATTTCCATGCGTGGGATAGGATTTTCTTGCTTCTTCTTTCTCGCTGCACTGCAAAAAAAGCTACTTCTACTGAGATCTTCTGGAAAAGCAAGGATTTGATTGTGGGAGATCACAGTGGGACCTTATGCAAGTCAAGTTCCCTTTGATTGTGCAAGAGACTCTTTGTATTTGAGCTCCCTATGTTAATACAGATGGCATGTCATTGATGGCTCATAAGCTGGTACAATTAGTTTTGCATGGAATAGACAGGCAAGCTAATACAGAGGTACCAAATAATCTTAAACTGATTTTTGCTGTTGGGTCTATAAAATGACAGTAAATAATTAAATTGGCTAGTCATTCAACTGGTTACAGTAGAGAAAATCAAAGCAAGAAAACAGCTGTTTTCTTCCCAAAACTGATGCAAGACTATTCTGGTGATAGAGCCATGTTTTAACCACCTTTTAAAGGTAGAGTAATAATCTGGGGGCGGAGCAATATTTTAAGTTAGACAAATAATACTTTGCCTTTCCTCTTTTCCTAGGTGTCTCTCTTAGAATACCGTAAGAGGCAACGAGAAGCCAGAAAAAGTGGCTCTAAGGCAGAAAGTTTTGCTCTTTTGAGCATCTCACCACATGCAACTGGTGGAGGAAACAGCAGTGGGGCTGCTGATGGATATAACGGCAGCGGGAACGGAGAGCCAGGTGAGAGGGAACATCCAGCCAATCTCCCCTTATTGTTGCCAGCCGCTGAAGATGGTGCTGCTTCTGAAGAAACTGAAAACTCCTCTCTGCTTAAGGATGCTCCAGGTGAAAAGAACGATCCAGAGGTTCAGTGGTAAGCTTTTTAAAAAAAATTACCATTAAACAAGCAGTTACTAAAACTGTAAACATATTGTGCTGGGGTTTAACCCTTCAGAATAGGGTAATACCATTTTCTAATTAAAGTTTTCTTCTTTGGCTGACTGATTTGTAGGAATATCAGTATGACATATTGAAAAGTAGTATGAAATGTCTTCATATAATCCAGTGTTTCTCAAACTTCATGACTTCCAAGCATGTGGAATTCAACTCCCAAAATATCCCAGTCAGCATGGCCATTGCTGAGAATTCTTGGATTTGAAGTCCACACACCTGGAAGCTGCCGAGTTCATTTGTTCATTCATTTAATCATTCAATCAATTTATAGACCGCCACTCTCCCAAGGGACTCGGGGTGGTTTATAATAAATATTTAAAAAGGAACAATTAAATTCATAACAATAACAATACATCATAATATAAAACAACAGCTTTGGCTCATACAAACATGCAGAGACAAAGTAAACCACAGATCATAGTACTACAGGACAGACAGTTGTCAGGTGTCCTGGAAAGTCCTTGGCAGAAATTCCTGGACACACAACTGAAGTATGGTTCAGCTGGGCTGTTATCCATAGCTAAAGCAGAATGTGTGTACTAGGCTGAAGTCATATGAAGTAATTGATTCTCTTCTGGCAAAGTGGAGATGCACATTTCTTTTATACCCACAAGTAGCTCAACCTCATTTGCTGGGCTTTGCTATGTGCTTCAAGGCCTTGAAACTGAGCAGTTGTTTACTGCCCTTTCTATTCTTCACGTCTTCCCCCACCATGTATTGGGAGGCACTTCATTTTCCTCCTTCTGACTCCGAGCAGCAGGAAGGGTAATGTTTCTTCCTCTAAGCTGGAGTTGGCAAGTTCTGCACCATTTCAGAATTCAAAACTCCTGATTCAAAGCAATAAGAAGGGAAGGTTTCCTCCCTTCTGCTGGAGTTATAAAAAACCCTACCATTTCAGAACCCTCAATCTTCATCTGGATTGAGCAGACAGAGGGCCAGACTGTTTCCCTCCCCATGCATTTTTTCATTTCAATTTGGCATGATGCTCTGCTTTCAGAATCTGTATCTTTAACTGGCCCCTTTGTTTACTTCTCCATCTCTCAGTTCCCTTTCTTCTTCAGACTGAATTGCTGGCAAAGACTTTCTTAGGGGAAAAGTCAGATGGTTTGATGTTTGTGAGAGTTTGGGGTGTGAGTTTGTAAATAGAATTGGTGAAGGTGGTAGGATACAGGGGCACTGAAGTTGTGATAGATCAGAATTGTATTTCAGTGAATTAACAGAATTGGAAGCTGGAAGGGACCTCAGAGATCATCAAGTCCAATCATCTACACACAGCAGGAATCATAGCACCATCCCCGATAGATTACTACAGTCTCCATTTGAAAATCTCAGTGAAGGGGAGGAAATCACTCAATGCAATAACTTAATTGCACTGACTGATGGCTCTTACTGTTAAGTTCTTCTTCCTAATCTAATCCATATCTACATCCTTGAAGTTTTATCCCATTAATTCTAGTCTTACCCTATGGAACAAAGGTTGCTCCTCCTTCAAGAATGCAGGGGTAGTAGGGCCAGAGTATGCCAGGAGCAAACAAGGTCTTTCAAACTGCAGGGAAATGCAACACAGCTCCATGAATCTTTAATGTAGCCAGACAATGTAATCAAAAGGCAGTAGGATTAAATTGAACTGTCATGGCATCCAGCTTCTTAAAATGAAGAGGATAAACTGGACAGAATTGCATGAGCTTTTGATAATCGTGAAGGGCACAGTATTCAGAGCAGATCAGCAAATGATCCCAAAGAGACTGTCAAGACTTTGTCCTTGTGGAAAATAAGACATAAATCTTTGGGAGACTGATGAGCTGCTAGCCAATCTGAATAGTAGTAATGTGTGTGCACACTTGCTATAGTGACAGTCCAAGGGATTTAAATATTGGCCCTCTTTTGTATGAATTAGTGTGTAACTAGCCCTGAGACTTGGTAATCAGAAAGATATGAAAGATCCTAAGGGCAGGCTAACTCCTTGTGTGCACTGGGTGTGAAGGTGCTTAGTTGGAATTTGAATTTCGGGAGTTAACACACATACTGTAGAAGGTGGGGGGAAATAATCTGCTGTTCCCCCCTTTTCAAACACATTTGCAATTCAGATATTTTGAAGGTGAGGGTTCCACTAGAGGCTATATTCAGTCCATTCACTAGAACACTCAAAAATGTAATGGGGAGATTAGATTCAGTTGCAGGAGCTCTGTATGATTGCCAGTAGCATATTGGGCAGGTTCACTACACTCTGAAATTGGCCATCAAGAGTTTCAGCTATGAGAGAAGGGGAAAGAGGCTGAGAAGATATAGCCTACTTACATGCAGTTGATGATTCTTTAATGCTAAAATTTATTGAAGCCTTTAGTTGCACACTGTTCTGGTATTACATTACTGATTGTTAGAAGTAGGGATTTTCTTAAGGCACTCTAGTAAATCAGTTCAAACCTGTGGCCTCTTCTAGCCATCTTTCAACAAGTTCTTTCCTGTATGTTTCATAACCTTGAAAATGAGAGAGTTCTTGAGTTTATATAACTTTGTCCTAGTTAAACTGAGCTGATCTCAAGCGTATCTCTGGTTGAAGCAGGTGGCAGGATGGTCAAAGGCATGAAAAATGAGATGTGCTATTGTGGAGATATGTCCTTTGATTCAGAATAATGGATGACATGGGCTTCCTCATCTAGATACCCTTGACTAGGCAGGCATTTCCTCTTTGTATCACTAACCAGAATGTGTCAGGACCTTCTGTGAGCAGCGGAACCCAGAAATTAGGATAATCTCACCTTAGAAATTTGGTTCCATTCAGGGTAAGTATATACTTCCTACATCTCCTTCAACACATACTGGTTGGTATGACAATGAGAAGTCTGTTGCTGTAAGCCCAGGTCCTGCTAAATGCCATGTTGCTGTGCATGGCTTAAATGAAGATGAGTTGAGGAGGGCAGTGAACTTTCATGATAGAGAGCTGGTTATCTGGGTAGCTGTTTCAACTGAGGCTTCATGGTAATGGAACATGCCCCATGCAACTGTCAAGACACAAGTTTCTTGCTATCAGCTACCTTGCTCACAAGCTGCACCTGATAAGTGTATGATTGTGCTGCTTGGGAAGGAGCCAGCACCAAACTCATTCCAGTTGGCACTACCATCATGCTAACGTATCAGTGGTTATTCAGAGAGTGTAAAGAGAAGGCAAGTGATAGGCCAAAGCCAGTTCAAGTTCCATCCATCTTTGTTCTGTACCGGCCTGTTCTTCAAGTGGCTGAAGCACCCAGGGATCTAATTCTGATATGGGACTGTCTATGATGGACACAAGTATGGCAGCCTTAACTTGGCACAGCATAGTTCACACATTCTCAGGGATGAAAGGGCATTGTCTGGTGGCTCAGAAAGCCCTCAAACAGAGGAAGGTGAGGAAATGGACCTGCTCTAGTTTTCAGCCAACTGTGCCAAGGTCTGGCCAAACTTTCCTAAAAATACATTTCTTGCCACCAATCTGTATTTGCCAAGGTGGAGGTGTTCTGCAGGGTAGCGATGTTGTTCCTCCTCGTTATCCATATCTCAATTTTGATGGAGCAATTCGTCTTCCTTAAAATGAATCCCAACCTGTCACTGGACTGGTTCTTGGTGGTAGGCATTTATCCCACTCTAAAGGCTGTTGTTTGCAACCTGCCCATTGCCTGGTACAGCCTAGGGGAAAGCCAGCCCCTGAGCTGACTTGGGCAATTCAGACAGGGATGCATCCTTGGTTCATGTCACCTGATAAATGCACATGGGTGGAGACAATTTACCTGAAAAAGGTACTGTTTGTTTGGGGAATTAAAAAAACTCAAGCCAGTCTTTCCTTGCTTTAGATTGGCCAGGCAAAAGGGCTACCAAAACTAGGCTGTAAAAATCCATTTGATTTCCAAGAAAAGAGACCTTTTTGCTGTCTAGGGGTTAGAGTTAAAAGAGTCTACGGACCATTCAGAATTTTGCAGCCCCAAAGGCATATTCTATATCCCACTGTTCCCAATGGCTGAAATGTTCAGCAGAACTTCCAAAACATGATTTCTTTCAAGTTTACTATTTTGCATGCCATTTTCCAATTTTGAAACAAGTTTAATGAAATTAAGTATGAAATCCTTCTTGTTTTCACTATTGCTGTCACCAGATAATTATATATTTAACTTTGGAAGTTAGAGCATTTTTATATTCATTAATGTCAAAGCTTTCAGAATGGTCTACTGCAATCAAAATTAAATATATCTACTGATACACTGAAACTGTAGGATACCACTCTCTGAATTCTTGATCATTAGTCTGTTGCATCTCTAAAGTAATGGGAGGAGAAGCCTTCATCCAGGAACTCCAAAAGAACCATTTGAAATTATTTTTGTGGAGCAGAATTCATGTCATGGCCTGTGAATTTTGGATCTTTTACTGGAATGAATTTACCTCCTGCTTCCAAGCAGGATGGATGGTGTTCAAGACTATTGTATAATCCTGTGCTTTTGCATTTTTCTTAATCATTATAAGATTAGATGTTTAGAAACAACGTGCCAGTAACCAAAATGTTTTGGATCATTACCAGTGATTATATTGTATACCCAGCTAAATTAACATTGTCTGCTTCTTAATATTTGTAGAACACAGATTGTAAAGAGACAAACTCAAGTTACAATTTATTTTTCTTTAAAAGGACTGCTTCAACATCAGTGGAGCAAGTGCGAGAGCGAAGTTATCAGAGAGCTTTGCTTCTTAGTGACCACCGGAAAGACAAGGATTCTGGTAAGAGATCGCACTGTTACTCCAGGAAAAATACTCCTTGATCTTTGAGCAGTTCTATGTTTCTCCCCAGAAACTATTTATCTTATCTTATCTTAGCACAGTGGTTCAGGCTTTTAATTATTAGAGATAATAAAAGTTTAAGTTATCCTCCAGTAGTAGTGGACAACTGTTTATATATAGATTTGTTTATTGCAGAAATTGATCTTGAAAATCCTGAGCCTACAAGTGAATGCCCATCCCCAGATACTTCTCTGAAGACTTGCAAGAGTCCTTTAAAACCAAGCAAGGTACCTTGTTTTCATAGTATATCTTGATGCATTTGAATTATACCTCTCAGATCCAAATTTAGTTAACATTCAGATACCTAGTTCATAAATAAGCAGTATTTAAATGTCATATATGGGACACAAGGAGGAAATCTGTCACCCTATTTGTCTGAATGATTTTTGCAGAGCTATGACTGGAAACAGAACACTGTGGCGTAGTGTTTTTTCGTATTCAGCAAAGAGGATTTGAACCATAATGCCTGGGTCAAATTTGATACATGTGTGTATTTTGGCATCTCAGCCTTAAAACTGCAGAAGTATTTCACTTACATGTCATTTAGAAAATTAACAGATTGACACAATGCCAGCCTCAAGTCACGTATCTAAAGGAGGAGGAGTAACTCCACAAGATTGTTTCAAGACTCAAATGTAAAGTCACTTAACAGCACAAGCAAGTGCATTATTTGAAATAGGACAGAATCATTTCAAAAATGTTTTTATTTTTTCGGAGTGAGCTGTTACCCTAGTAATCCAGGTATATCGAAAGTGGCCTATTAACACTAATCAAAAGTTGCCTTTATGGGGTCAGAGAGATACATCAGAATCAATTTCTCCTGATAGTGCTAGCAGCAACAATACAGGACCTTTTGAGCCACAGTAAGTTTCCGCTTAAAAGAGGCAAAATTATAAATGATATCCTAATGTTTAATTAACATTATGACTTCTTCTGGATAAGAGTCTCCAATGGTAGAGAAGAAACTTGGTTAATTTATCTTATAGGATAGGAATATTATTATGCCATTTCATAGTGCCTGGAAAGAAATTGTAAAGATGAAACAACTTGATTTTAGACATGTCTTGTTTAAAGAAATGTTACTCTTTGTGGTCCTTTTGATGGACCATTTTTAGGGAGTTCTGAACGCAATTCAACAACAGACAGACACTTAACCATTTTTTTTTCTTAATGTAGACTTCTTCACCAAACCCTGTAGTTCCTGTTCAGTCACTTGGAAAAACACCCACAAAACAGGATTCCCAGTGGGAGAATGCAGCAGATGTACCAGAGGCTGAGATTACAACTCATCCCAAACCAGACCAGCAACAGAAACCGCTTTCCAATAATGTTGAACCACTTTCAAAAACCCACCAATCCCAGTCCCACCTGCGCAGCACAACTGATCCACTCTCCCAGAAGCTGCCTTCTGCACCCCTGAAGCTGCCCTGTCCCCCTTCGCCTCATGTAGAAAATCCTCCCAAATCGTCTGCCCCCCTCACTCCTGTCCAGCATGGCTATCTGTCACCAAAGCCGCCTTCACAGCAGTTAGGATCGCCATACAGACCTCATCATCCTCCATCACCTCAAGTGGGAACACTTCAGAGAGACTCCCACCGAAATTTTTATGCAGCCACCCCAAATCTTCAGCCTAGCACCCAGCAACAGACCGGCGGGACATTGTTTTCCCAAACATCTTCAGTATCTTACAATCAGTTTCATCAACAAACTTTGAGTCCCACTGCTCCCCCTCCCACTCCGCCGCCTCCCCCCTCTTCCCCTTATTATCAAAACCAGCAACCCCCCTCAGGAAGCTTTCAAAATTACAGCCAGTTAAAAAGTAGCATCCCATCCCAACAAACTGTCTTTCCCTCTGGACCAAATCAAGTGCTTGCTGGTACGACCTGCCAGCAGCCCGTTTCAGGGCACCATATCAACAGTGGGCATTTTGTGCCATCTCAGAACCCCAGTATTCACCATCCAGCCCCAACAGTTGGTGTGCCACCACCGCCTCCCCCCCCTTCTGCTCCAGGACCACATCTTGTGCAGCAGCAAAGTACTCACGCCGGGGCCCATGGAGTAGGTCCGGTGCATGCCGTAGCAGTTGCTGCTGGTTCACATATCCATTCTCAAGCTGCCAGTCATCACCTGCCGCCGCCGCCGCCACCACCTCCTCCTGGTCCCCTGACTCATCACCTTCCCACTCATTCCACAGCTGGTCATCAAGGTTTGCAAGCACAACACCAGCATGTAGTAAGTTCAGCACCGCCACCACCTTCCAATGTGTTAAACTCTGGGCATCACACAGCATCAGCACAAGGGCTGCATCATCCATCTCATCAAGGGCCCCCCCTTTTTCCTTCAAGTGCTCATTCAACTTACCCTTCCCAACCTCCCCATCATACGGCTTTGGGACCTGGACCTCAGCATCAGCCTACTGGAACAGGACCTCATTGCCCACTTCCGGGCCCGGGTGCTCACATCCAGCCTCAAGGACCAAACAGTATTCCAACCCCTACAGCTTCGGGCTTCTGTCCTCATCCTGGGTCTGTTTCGCTTCCTCACGGCGTGCAAGGACCTCAGCAGGCATCTCCAGTGCCTGGTCAGATACCTATTCACAGAGCACAGGTGCCACCAACATTTCAGAACAGTTATCATGGTTCAGGGTGGCATTAAAATGGACCCCTTGCTTTAAACATTTTAAAAATGTTCTGTAAAAACTGTATATTTCATATATACCTGTTCAAGGTACTTTTTAAAGCTTGTACATTATACTTTGTATAAAAGCAACACCAGTGCGCGCGTGCATTCGTTTTTTCCAGTTTTGCTTTTAAAAATTCCTAAAACAGCAGTTAAGCTAGTATTAGGCATTTTTTATTTTGTACATGAACATTCCAGCTGTTTGTTCTGGCAGTAGATTTGTTGCTGCATAACTTTCAATTTTAATTGTTGCAGTTAAATTCATTTAGTGAATGTTTTCTATATTTACTTTTTATACATAATGTAATTAAAAAAGTATACAGCTAAGTGATGGCACTAACAGATTTTTCATCGGTCAACAGGTTTTGTGTGCATATAGATAGAAGATGCAATACAGATTTTTATAGTTTGGTGTGGACATTGCTCTTTTATTTTCAACACTTATTTTCAGACATTGTAATTTAATGTATAGATTGTTTCTAATGTCTCTGACAAGTGCTGTAAATACTGTTTCTTTTGCGTGTAAAACTACTTAATGCTTCTCATTTGATATAGTATTGTACATACAAGTCTTTTGCAAAAGCGTGTGATCTTTGTGGAAGTAGTACAGTATATGAACTTTAATTTTTTTAATATACTGTCACATTGCAGCACTGGTTGGGCATTTTAATTCATGTTAATAAATCACAATTATGTCAGTTTTAACTATCTGTTTTGCTATCTTGCTGCTTAAGAAAACAAATCTTGAAATTATAGCAATAGAATGGTGCTGCTAAGCCTAGAGAGTTGTACTAGCTTGGAAACTGAGTTGCTCAGATGGACTGGAAAAAATTGAAACCTGTCTGCCGGGTAAGGCACTGGCAAAGGTAGAACTAGTTAGTCTGAAAAGCCAAAGCACTGCAGAAATTTACAGCTGGCAGTCATTAAATATAACAGTGCTAAGTTGAGGTAATTGTTAAGTGGCCAAAGAGCAAAATAGCTATTATAGCAAGTGTTCTTAAATGCTAAACCCTACTTTGTTTAAAAAATGATATCAGAAATCTAGTTTACACCTACCCAATGAGAGACCCTCCAGATGTGATGGATCTTTTAGACCTTAGAATTTTTTCCACATCTGGGTAGCACAAGGATGGGGAAGATTCATAGACTGGAACAGTCAGGCAGATCATGATGTTTTATATTCTGTCTCTAGCCTAAATAGCCTAACTGGAACTAGGGGAGAACCAAAAGAGATGCTGTGTTGATTTTAAACCTGTGGAATATATTTTATCCTAAAGAGTTTATGCCACTGCAAGGCTGGTTTTTGTTGCAGTGGCTGAACATGCCTAAATGAAAAATATCTTATGCCTAAACAGGATGAAGCAGGGCTCCTTTTTCTCTGTTTCCCAAGGAAGATGAATGGGATAAAATGCAGGTGGGTTACACAGCCTATGTGGGATCCTGCCAGCTGGTTCCTTTAACACCATGTGAGATAGTGCCAAGCCCACAGACTTCACAAGTCGATAGTTAAGAGAAGTGTCTAAAATCAATCTCACTTAATTGGCAAAGCTGTCAGCTAAGAACACGCAAAGCCAAGTTGCAAGGCATGAGACGTTTTGTACAGAAGCAACCGGAGAGCTGGGTCACCGAGCTTTTATCAAACTCAGATCCTGTTGGGACTTTAACTACACTATGTTAAGTGCATTTCTGAGCATAATGGAAAAGCAGAGTCTGAAAGACAGATGAAAAATGACTTCCTTTTACAAACAGTGCAGAAGTAGAACACAAATAATGAGATGGGAAAGGAGCCACGAAAACAGCAAACCCCATTCCTACATCCCCCTTCACCCCACTCTGCCTTTCAGAATTCCTGGGTCCATGCTGTTCCTGGCTTGCATATTGTTTTGTTATCACAGCTGGTAGCAGCAAATCATAAAGATGATCTATTATTGATTAGATGTTTATAAACTGACAGTGAGTGCAAGCTTGTTAATCTGATTTATACAGCCTTCAATGTGTGTCTACAACAATGTAATGATAGGCACGTCTCTGTTTGTTACGATCTCTGCCTGGTTCCACATATGAAACCTACATACAATCCATGTATTAAGCATTCTATCTATTAACACCATCTTTGCAGCAAAAAGCCAGACTCGGTGGAATTTTGATTTTGACACATCAGCTGCACAGCAAGGAAGAGATGCCTCTTACAAGTTTGCTCTACTTTGGTTTTTTTTAAAAGTAAACATTTGAAAAGAAGGGGGAAAGCAAATGTTTATGCAGCAGCTGCCATTTGTTATAAGCAAATAAACCATTTCTATTTACCACTACTGAAACATTCCAGGGAGCAGCGGATTTCTGGAAAAAAAAAACCAACCACTTTAATTGGATAACTGCAAGCACCTTAAACAATTATTATTACAACATGGGTATTATCTCACAATCTAGGTATTGCAAAGGCATGTGAATAAGTTTAAAATGGACAAAGTGGCACCATAATTAATGTATAAAACGAGAAACAAATTTACATTAATTCCACTGACTTAAAAGAGGTTAAAATACACCTCCATATTTTACATTCTAAAATCTGTATTGCCTATGAGTTATCTTTTGGATTCTACTTACTTTTTTCTTTTTTTTTTTTAAATACAAAAACAATTAAAATTTTGTGTGCAATTACAAGGAAGATTAGTTCCTTGATATGTCAATCATGGGAAAAATAAGCTAGTGCAATTTGTTTTGAAACACGTAAAGCTATGTATGGAAGGTGCATGATCTTTCATATTAATATAAGCTTTGTTACCATTTCTGCTTCTTTTTTCTCCATTAAGCAGACTATCTTTTTGTCATCAACGGTTAACAATTATGCACAAAAAATGCTGCTCAGGTTTCTAAAATCTTAAATCTTAACACATCAATTCTCATGAAAAGGCAGTTCCCTCTTGCTAAGCCATCACCTCAAAACTGGAAAGCAAATGACACCTCGTGAAAGTCATTTCACGTTAGTCACTCAAGATATATTTTTACTCTTTGAACACTTAAGTCTTCCTTTAAAGTGACTCCTGGAGAATGAAATGTTCTAAATCAAGAACCACTTTCAAAATCCAGCAAGAGCAGTGTCACAGGAAGGGAAGTTGATGTAAATCCTGAAGCAACTTGAAATCCACTACATGCAGTTTGTACACTAAAAGTCACTTTCAAGTTAATAGCTTTACTCTGAATTTTGTGTCCCCATCCCATTTTTAATGGAAATAAACATTTACAGGGTGCATTTACAGATGCTATTTTACAAGAACAATGTCCCTTTGTTTAACGATAGAATTGTACATTTTCCCAATTCTGACCTGATAATATCTCACACTTGTAAATTATATATTACCCAGATAAAATAGTTTCCATAAATAGTTACAAACCTGCAAAACACATGAGGAAGAGTATAAAGGAGATGTTCAAAAAAAAAAAGTATATATATATATATATA
>JAJFZI010025710.1:0-11435 GCA_022379055.1 Anilios bituberculatus
TGTATTAGGGAAAACAAAAATTAACAGTCCAAACCCTCTTTATGTTTACTCAGAAATGACTAAAGTCAACAGACAAGCAGGCCGACTGTTTACACAAAACTCTGCTCCGGGGTTAACTGCAACATATGCAAGCTTACCCAGAAAAAAACCACAGTGGGATTTGGTCTACCTGTCTTCCATCTTTCCAGGTGGTAAATGTACTTTCTGAGTTAACATGGACTGATTAGGGTGGATAAGTATATTATCACGAAGACACACACATAGGGAGGGAGGCTCAAATAGACAACAACAATGGAAAAAGAGAATAGCAATACAAACTTATACCTTCCGTTGTTATATTCTAAAAAAAACCCCTAAGGTTGCGCTCCTTCCCGCCCAACTGTATTTTAAGAAGCAGAAAGCACGAGTCGATTAAGGAGTTAAAAGTAACCCCCATTAGAATTAAGAGCGCGTCCTGCTTTGAGAGCCACTTTTTAAGCCGCTGCAACATTTAGATCTGTTCTGCGTTTTCAGTTGTCGCTTCCCCTTTCTTTCCCTCTCCGCCACCCCCGCTCACCCGGTCCTCCTTCAATTCCCTCCACCCGCCTGTACCTGCCGAACGAAGCTCAATCTGCGCTGCCTCTGTTCTTGCCGGCGCTGATTGGCCGGCGCCCTACCAATCGGGTTTCTGTCAGGGCCAGAGGGACTGCATATGTAAAGCCCTACTTCATATTTATAAGCTCCAATCGGGGCTTTAAGTCCTTGATTAGGAGCGTGTGAGAGCTTTTGGTCCCAACTGGCTGTGCCCATAGGCTTGTCACCAGGAGAACATTTGTGTTAATTGCACAGTGCTGTGTCAAGGAAACTTTGATTTATAGCTGGAGTGCACAAATAATGGTTGCCGAGCGCACATGGATTCGGTAGAACTTTGCTTTCCTGAATCTTTTTCCTTGCACTACGAAGAAGAGTAGGTACCTTTCTTCTTATACTGTACTTCCCTTTCCTCTTCCTTTCCTTGTTTTCCCCGTTACCCACTCCTCCCCCCTTTTTTTTCCTAATTGTGGGGACGGGGGGAAGTAATAACAAAATTACATCCGACGCTAAATGCCGCGTTCAGGTAATGCCTCCTAGTTTCTTATGTGCATGAGTGAGGCAGTCTGAATCTATCTTGTCTCTTTTGTGCCGTGCTTTATCTGCTAATTCCGTAAGTGGAGGAATTGTTTTCTCTCTACGATGTTACCTTCTGAGTCGCGAGCGGCGTGGGGCTGTCAGTAAAACAGCTGTGTGAGTGATAGTCACTTCATATTCAGGTACTAAGAATAGGCACTTGGCACCAATGCAGAGTGAATTGTTTCAATAGACCTCTCACAAAGATAATTTACTTCCCTTCTTTCTCCGTCCCTCTTTCCTAAACGAGTTGAAGAAAATTATATTCTAAATATTTAATCTTTCTGAGGTTTCTTATCAAACACTGGGGGAGGGGGAGGGGAACCAGGCCAAGAATTTAAGACCACTTTAAGAATAATGTTCTATAACTAAGGTTTAATGTAAGGTCATTCCCCAGTCAATTACTGATAAATCAGTCTATTAATTAGAGAAGGGGGGGTGAGTGTGTTTGTGCAGCATGCCACTTTCTAAGTCAGAGTGACTTGTTTGCTTTTGACTAGAAGTTTAAAAAAGCAGTGATTTTTTTAATGCATCCAACACTGTAAAATATACTTTTTTTTATAAAAAAATCAAATATTTGTTGCATACACTACACATAATATTACCTATTGTGTGCACATTCTCTCAGCTATGAGCTGTAAAGCAGAAGGGGGAGAGAGGAGAAGAATTCCATCAACTGTATCACTTCACAACTTTAAGAGCTTTTGAACTTAATTTTGGCCTTTAAAAATCCAGGTGGAAGCTGTCAGAGGTTCAGCCTTGGGCAGAATACATACCATGATAGTCCTCAGAAGTGGCAGTGTATTGTGGATACATGTCCACTAGCTGTCCTTACTGTCTGCATGTTAAAATGGTGAGTCACAGTTAAATCAGAGAATTTTGTTAAACATAGCTTGGCATCTGGGATATAATAAATTAGATAACATAAGGAAAAAGTGTATGTGGACACCATGAGGTGCATGTGCATGTGGGGGTCAGAATTCCATATTCACTTGTCAAAGGAGGTAAATAAAATATAGTGTGGTCACTGAGATGCAGTCAGTACATACTAAATTGATATATTAATATGGTATAAAATGTCTTAATCTAAGCCAAAATGCAGTTGTCACTGTTCGAAACTGAAGTGACTAGTTTTCCTCTGTGGGGGAGATAAGAGGAGAGGTATTCTAAAGTTTGAGAGATGCTCTTTTGTAAATAGATGCATTAAATGAATTCAGAATGTGCCTTTTTTTGCTTTGAGGGAAGATTCTTGTTCTTCTTTGCCTCTTGGCACAATTAGCTCTCTTCTTCTCTCTCTTCCCTGCAAAGTCGTATGGATCTGTGGTTCAGCGGGCAAGCAGAACTAAGTAGTGCCCAGAAGCACTCTCTGCCTCAGTTAATAAAACACAGAGTTTTACCTGCTATTAATATTGCGGGTGATTATGCTTTTGCTTTGTGGCATAAAACCAACTTGTAAAAGGAGCTACAAGTATGACATAAAACAGCAGATTATTTCTAGATTTTGACTATATTGTATGTATGCATTTAGGCTGGGCTGGGGGACTTAAAAAACATGAGGTATAAAGATAGTGAATATGGTTTGATATTTAAAAAATGCAAAACTTAAAGTCATCCCCAGCCCTTGATATGATGGAAAAGAAGAAAATAAATCCTTGTAATTTCACATAGTAGTTAATAACAGAATGTAACAAATATAAATATTTGCATATTTATGCATAGGCATATAACTTTAACAATTGTAAATGGAATGTTTCTTAACACACAATCTCCTCTAACCTCTGATTAAAATCTAACGTTGACTAAAGGCTTATAGAGCAGACTTAATTTTACTGACTGTTTTAACAGTTGTCACAGCTGTTGGAAGAAGGAAAGGCAATTGAAACACTCCAAAAAGGGAGGGGGAGAACCTTGGGTTAGTAAATTTAAACATGATCTCTGAATGCCAAACATTGAAAGGGAAAAAGATTTGCGACTTCAGATATCTTGTCTGTCCTGTGGATATTTTTTTTTGCTTTGTTTTTTTTTTCATTAATGTGAATCCTCAACCTCCACCACATTATCTTTAAATGGAAGTGTGATAAAATAAAACATTGTGAACGTAATTTTAAAAATAAGCAAGCAAAGAAGGTTAATAGTAAATGAAATAAAATAAATGGATGCCTAGAAACTTTGGATGGATGGCTGAAATTTGGATAATGAATACTGATGTCACAACTGGAAGACAAAAGATGCTTTAGAACCATGAAATCTGACCTCTGTACACTTTTGAAAACCTTTTAGTTTCAAAACATCACAATATTTGAAAGTTGCTCTCTAGGTTCTGATTTTTTCTTTTATTAATAACATCCATTGTTATTTATTTTTGTTTCAATGTCATCTCCTTTGCTGCATTTCTCTTAAAATTCGATTCAGAAAGATGAACAATGTTTTTGTATGGAGGAAGGAGTGATAAGTGGGGAAAAGTTTAAATTCCTGATTTTACTGCAGTTACTCTCCTTAAATAATGGCTGTCTATCTAATAAAAGTGATAATCTATCTTTGTTAATGTAAAGCGCACTGATATACTGAAATAATCATAAAGAACACTGTCTTCAAAATCTGAATGCATTAATATGTAAGATATTAGCATGGCTATTGCCTAAGTGAAAATTACTGGAGGGCTTTTCAAATGGAACCTTGTGAACCTATTTACATGGCCTTGTTATATAATCCCTATTATTATATTTTCCATTCTTGGTTTCTACAAATTTTACAGCCGAAGGAGACTGCAAGGAGCTGGTGCTGAAATTGCTGGATGACAGCTTTTATTTGCTAGGCCTTTTTTTTAAGTGATGGTTGCTCATTTTAATGTGTTTATGGTCCTTTTCTTTCATTTACTGAGTCTGGTGTGTTCCAGCAGTAATTAACCTGTGTTATTAGCAAAGCCCTTGTGGAGATCCATTAATTCTCTTGAATGGATGATCATTTTTCTCCACTGTTATTTTCTCCTTCCTCCGACATAGTATCCCATTTTAAATCTCTTCTTACCTAAGATGTTTTTTAAATATGTAATTTAAAAAGGTCTTATGGTGGACTGACACCTTTGAGAAAAAAATACAGTATTAAAGCTAACATTCTAGAAGAGTTGTATTAAAAGTAAGTCAGACAGAACTCATTAAGTTTATATATTTTTAAAAATAACATAATAGAAATAAACTTAGTTTTACTTCTGACCATTCTTTTTTTTAATATTAGGAGATGAGTATTGTCAATTTCATCTGATTTGAAGTTACTCTGGATAGCAGTTTGGGCATTAAAAAAGCCCCACATATTATGCCTATAGGGAGAAAACTGCTTCTGCTTTGACTGTTGAGGAAAGATAAGGACTGCCTCATTAGCCAAGCCCCACTTTTGCAATTATTTAAAAATACATGGAACTATACATCAAACATAGCAGATAACTTACTTGTGATTATCTTTGTAGTTTTTGAATCCCATTTTCTTTTTGAGGCTGAGCCTAATAGTGTTAGATTGCGATAATTCGATTCCAGGTGCTGTTTTTGTTTTGTTTTAAATAACATTGTATTTCAATAGCTTGGCAAATTTCCTAGTATTGAACATTTCTGATGCAGTGACCTTTGGCTTTTGTCTTGCTGCAAAACCAAATAGAAATGAACAGTACTAATATTTATTGACAGTCGTCAACTAATGCCCTCTTATGAATATTCTTGTTAGCCAGTTACCAGTAAGTAAAAATGCTGGATGTAAGAACTTTGGATTAAACTAGATACAAGTGTACAAGTTCAAAACACCTTGGGTTATTTTCCTTTTGGTCTGAATTTATATCGTATACATTGGAGACAGAAACAATAAAATATTAGTCTCTACCTAGTGCCTTTCCAGCCTTAGCTAGCTGTCAGGAAGAAGTCTGTGATTATGCTAGGCTGGTTCAGTTTTTATCTCTTTTACATCCACTGGCCTTGTATTAAATTGTCATTGTCCTAAAGCACATGAGAGGGAGGGAGAGAGAGAGAAAAATAAATTGCACTTCTCAACATGCTCTGACAGTGAAATATTTAGCTTCTCTGGCTCCAATTATACTCATGTGCACTTGTTTGATAGTGCTGGAATGACAACCAGCAGTCTCTTGTAGTCTGACATCCCCATTTTACATGTTTGCCACGTTTTTGGAACCAATTTTCTCTCTGTCTGTCTTTAAAATCCAGTTTTACTTGGCTGAGATACATCAACATTTATTTAGATTGATATAAAACAAATCCACATTTTATCACAGCTGATAATGGTTGCATAAGCACTTGCTTGCAGTGCATGCTTTGTGTGTGTCCACCTATATATCTGCTGTGATTGTATTTATATGTTATAAATAGAGTACATGTAGAAAACATTTTTGAAACTTTTTACTTATTTTGAAAAAAAAATCCATAAGAACAATGTAGAGATTTGATTGTCCTGATTCAGTTTTCTGTATTCCTATTTTTCCCCTAAGCTCTGTGCATTCCTTTAGCTACCTATAAACCAGCCGCTGTCATTTTCACATTTAGATTTTTGTTCAGCAGAAGACTTAAGATTTTTATCTTTGCACTCTTAAACATAATAAAAGGCATACATTTGTTGTCACATTTAATTTTAGTATTGGTCTCTAAAGGATACATTGAAAATCCTATTCAATTTAAACATTTGCTCAATGGTCTAACGTATACAACCTGTTTTTTCATTCAAAGAGTTTTGCATTGAGCTGAGGTATTTAGAATACAAAAGAAAATTACTTGCAAGAGTTTATTCCCATTCCTCCAAATTTTTGGTTTAATATAATAAAAATTATGCAATAAAATTCTCCAAAGGAACATTCATCTCTATTGCATAATGCTATACGCTAAAGCTGTAAATCTTCCTCTAAAGAAAAAAAAACCCAAAATATCAAATCTATAATTATATTCCATAGTGAGATATACTTTTGAATAATAAGGGCTTAAGATATCAACACAACCTTATTTGTTCATATTACATGTAGAGCCTAAGGCAATTATTATGGTACTTCTTCACTTATAATTGGAAATACTTATGATATGTAACAATTATCCTGCACTGTCAAAGCACTTTACTTATAGAAATAGGTTCATCTCCAGAAATAAGCCTCTCTCTTTAATATAATATTTTTATTTCCAAAAATAAGTTTTGTCTAGAACTTCCTTTTACAATTCTTACCCCAAAAGCCCACTTTATCTCACTGCTATTTATCAGTTGAACTGAAATATCTTATGTACTATACTATGAATTAGGTGCTTATATGTGTAGATAAATGTGTAAATACTGTATGTATATATAGACAGAAGGATGGGATATAGTGTATGTATCTTGAGTACCTACATGTATGTATGTTACAGCTTCCTTAATTTGAATTTCTTACATAAATATATATAGGAATGGATTTTCAGTTTGTTTTACATACGGTATCTTGAAGGGGAAAATATACTACTTATGTTAAAGTGCTCACCTAGTCTCAATGCACTGTCTAGATAAAGCTATGCACAAGGTAAGAGCAATCCCTTATGGAATTACAGATACTCTGAATTCCAGAAGTTGCAGAGTTTTCTGACCAGAGCTTCCTTTCGCTCAAATAATTTATCATAATTAATTGCATAATTATATATACATAATGATTAAAATATGATAGCAGTTTATGGAACCTTATCTGGGGGATCCATTTTATTTCTAACGGAACTATATTATATTAAATCTCTGTAAAGTTAAAGCTAAGGTTTATTTTAATTCAAGAAACTGGATGTGTTTAATAATGAAGCTAAAGATAATATCTTTATAAACATAAATACTTGGAAATAATTAATATAAACCTGGATCCAACACTCTTGCTGGATAAACAGAAGATGCTGTTTTTGTACAAGAGAAGATTGTTCTTCATTACTTCTCCTGAAAGCCACTAAGGAGAGCACAATATTCCTCTGAAATCAGGGGTTTTTTTGAGGTAAAGGACAACCACAAAGGATGGAGAAATCAGCAACACCTCTTTGGATACAGGTCATTGAAATACAGTAAATGGAACATTCCTTCTTAATCACCACTGAAGGAAATGTGGAAACAAAATCGAGGTAGAGTTTTATCATCATGTAGATAATTCTTATTTGTTTAGAAGCTGTTATCTCACTTATTCTTCTGTGTCTTTTCATTAGAGTGAGAAGGAAGCTTATATCTCTTTTTCATCATTTAGATTGGAACTACGTGCCATACATTATGCATTTTGGCAGAACTTACCTGACTCTCCCCCCCAAAAAAAACACCCCACAAATTAGTATTAACCATGCTGTGAGGTATCAGAAGTAACACATGTGTTGATTTAGCTTTGTTCCATCTCATGACTTTTCCTTAAGCAGCTGGTCTAGCTGCTGCATGATGTGCCAAAGGCTCCAAAGAGAGTGTAATAGGTGTGATCAGAGATTTATGGCTAAGAACATGTAACCCATTTGTGAATGCTTGTGTTCAACCTTCATGAAAAAAATATGTAGGGAGTCAGCCAGAAACTAGATATTGTAATATCCATTCACACTTGCTCTTCTCAAAAACGTTCAACAATTACAAAAAACATGGGAAAAAGCCACATTAAATAAAGTTAATAACCCTTTAGCAAAGTTAAATTTCTTCTCTTACACAGATGCAGGTAAATAATGAGCACAACGCGTGTGCCTCTATCTTTTCTGCACTAGGAATTTGCTATTTCTTTTCCTCATAGTTTGTTGACAAAAATAATGGAGAAAATATTTACTCTCTTCCAATACCTGCAGTGTTTAAAATGTTTTTCCTGTTTTATATTATATATAAAACATCTAGTAAAATATTAATATCATGCATAACATAGGATACTCAGTCTGCTCCTTAAAATAATGTTCCATATATTTATTATCAGAAAGCAAGCAATGATTTTATATGTGTCTGTGTAATAGCCTATTTTGTTTATTTCCAATAAATATTCACATTTTGTAATATCTTGGGAATTGCTGTAGGTTTTAGCTTGATTTGTAAGTTAAAGGTTCTTCTTTTTTTCTTAAATATTCCCAGGTGATGTCAGATGAAAAGGGTATTATGGCTGAAATATACACCAGAGGAATTCATTTTGGCAAGCCTGGTCCATGTAGGTTAGTGAATCAACAAATGAATAAATTGTTTTGTTTTTTGTTTGCATTAAGTAGAGCAAAGACAGAAAAAAAAGGTTACAAGGAGATGAATTTATACATTCTGGTAAATATCAATATGACATTAATGTAATGTTCAGTAAATTCTGCATAAAATTTGCACTAGAAAAGGTATTTTCCAGCCTAGCATATTAATATTATTTTCATTATGAAGTACTTGTTAACTTATTCCATTAACTTAATTCTGATTAATGCTCTCACAACTACCTCAAGGGGATGGTCCTAAGCTCTGAAATGTCTTTGTAATACACCTTTTTCAAAACCAAAATGGAAGAAGGGATTTCTAAGAGCTAAAGGAAATATATTAGGTACCCTGTGGTTAATATTTCTGAATGGCTTCTACTTCAAAAGTAGGGCCAAGTTAACAAGAGCTAACATCCACGGCTAGTAGATTACATTGGCATGAGTGACACCTGTTCCATTAATCATAGGGACCATGGTTTCACAGATGGACAAACAACAATCAGCTGAATTACACAGCATAGCACCCTTGGCTTAATTCATCTCATTGTTCTCCAACCAATCTACTGAATGTTTTGTTCTGTTCCTGAGACTAAGGCATAATCTTGAGCTTTCCTGGCCTTTTCTCTCAGAAATCTTCATTGAAAACAGTGGAGGAGATAGGCAGGGAGGAAGCATTTACTCCAAGTGCTTCAGTAAATTGCATCAAGTATCAGAAGATTGCGGATCATCAGGGTAGTGTTAGGTGTTTACAATGATACAACAGTCCCTCACTTTTTTAATTGGGAAGCCAAGAACATAATAAAAAAGCAGTACGTAAATACAAATATATTTAATATCTCCAGATGCTCATATGCAGTAAACTTTTTAACAGTTTGGGTTATCAACATAATGGGAGAGTTTCAAACAAACAAACAAACCCTTTAATTCTGAAGGCCAGTTCTGGCTCTCTTGTTACTTTCATGCCATCATCTCTATCCCCCTTTTCTATTTTAATGGTAGAGGTTTTCTCCTGGCTGCAGTTTGAGAATAGCTGAAGATACTCATGGCTGAGATTTTTGTGATATACTAACACCAAGCAGCAAACCTGTGGCATATTGAAATCAGTCAACAGTTCTTAGAAGATACAGCTTATGTTTGATTGTGTGTAAATACAGTTAGTTAGTTGAGATTATCTGATAGCCTGGCAGAAAGAGAGAAACAGGACAAACTGTTTTCAGTAACTCTGCTGTTCATACACCTGATAAGATTGAGAGTGCTTTTAGCTGCTGATATGCTTTAAATAAGAAAAGAATAATCACATCCACAGGCACCACCTTATCAGGACTGGATCCAAATGCCAACACTTTTACATTAGCAAAAGTAAATGTTTTAGACATGTTGTGCTCTCCCCCCCCGCCCCCAAATTTAAATTGAGTAGTATGGTACTTGCGAGCAATCAGTAATGAAGGAAAGAATTTATTATTTCACCTAAAGTGTAAGTGAATATGCTGGGAAATGAGCGCTCGTCAACAATAATAGTTCTTTTGATAAGTAGACTATTTATTTCAAGCATTCTTCCGAAAATTTCAGTATCTTTATCTGTTCGGTTAACTGCATATCCAAATTGAAAAGGGACACTAACTTTACAGTCCACAATTTCCATCACTGTTTTCTTTTTAATAATAGTTCTAAAATTCAATTAGTTTATCTGAAGCTAAAATTGCTAAATATCTTATCAACAATATATTTTAATCAGAAAAAAAATCAAAAATGTAACTGGACTGAATACAGCATCATTGTTTAGAATTTTGACTCACTTTACCATGTTAACTTCTAGTTTAGATATCCTTAAACAATATGATGCTTTGAGGGCTGTTCCAATGTTGTGTTTCAACACTGTTAAGTTTCTCTTCAAGCATGCAGATATATTTTATGTATTCAGGTTGACAAATTGTGATGCAAGTCACAATAGATTGATTTGGACTTTTTATTGATTATCCTCAGTTACCCATTTACATCACTAAGTTTCTTGTTCTGTACTTCTAACTGAGACAGGGACTTTGAGAACAAAATGTTAACAAGTTGATAAAGTGCTTCTACTGTATTGGTTTCAGTAGGCTTTTTCAATGGTCACATATATATCTCATTGGCAAGTTTATTTTCACAATCCAAGACTTTCATTTAAAGAAAAGGTCTCCAGTTAGTTGTTTTATGAAATTTTAGCTAAAAACCAATGGCTCCATTTGGGTGTAAAATAATTTAGGTGCTTACTTGAGGCAAACTTTATGCTTTAGAGCTATTGCTCAGAGTTTCATTCTTCTGTGAAGATATCAACGGTAAATATAAAAATGCTTCACTGAAAATGTAATAGTTTAAGATTCAAACTGAAACAAAATTCCCTGCATGGGGAAACTGCAATCAAAATAAAATAGTCTTTTCTCTTTTGGAAGCTGACTTATTTAGAAACTGAACATTAAGGCAACAGGTCACTTCTCCCCCATCCAGCCATTTAAATGGAATCAACAATATTCTGTAAATCCACATATTCCAATAAATAATAGTACAGAACAGTTATCAGTGAAGCACATACAGTTTAACCATGTGGTTTCTTATGCTGTATTACAATTCAGTTTGAAAATGCTTTTTTTTTTTTTAGCATTGCTGGATTATTTTTTTCTAGAAGTAACTGTTACATAGGATTATAGGATTTTAAGCCACAGCCAAAGCTATACAATATATGTCAGTTTATGTGTATAGTTCATAAGTATCTTCTGAAGACTACCCTCCCCCAACAGTATCGTTTAGCTGGCTTCAGATGAGATCATGGGAATAAAAACTAGAAATTGGCTGGTGGTTTCTCTTTTCCTCCTGCTACCACAGGTGGGAAGGAAGATATTGCACTGATTCCTGTGCAGGCTGAAGAATGTGATTACATCAGCAGGAATGGTACATTGACATCTAGACCTTACTTGTGGCCAATTCAACCTTTAAAGCCATGGAGACTCCCGTGGTCAGTTGTGAAGTTCAGTCATTTCAGAAAAATGGGCTTCTGTTGAATTAAGTGAGACAGTGTAGAACAGTGGAAAAGAGAGGTGGAATATAAGCTGTAAGATCTATACTCCATGAGTTCAATCCCCGTTC
>JAJFZI010025711.1:0-11481 GCA_022379055.1 Anilios bituberculatus
AAAACTCTGATCTATCCCAAACAGTTATAATTAACCTGTAACATTAAGATTTGGATTTATTGTCTGCAAGGAATAAATTATATATGGTTTCCATTTACATACAAATTTTGAATTATTTCTCCCTTTTGACTATATTTGTGAATCTCACCAGTGTTGCTAATTCGCACATATTATCGTCTCATTCCTTTCATTTTCCATGAAGTCATATATAACAGCAGCTCATGGTTCAGGCTGAATAATATTTGTTTAGTCATATCCAACAGAAAAAGCCAAAGTGTAAATGATAACTTTGTACTAAAAATCTTTTAAATAATCTTATGCATTTCAATCCAGAAGTTTGAAGCTTTTTTACAGCTCCATCACACATATGGTAGAAAGAACCTGCTTATCTGTATGTTTCCAACATATTTGAATCAATCTTTGCTCTTTTTTAAGTTATATCATCTATAAAACATTTTGTACCAATTCGCTCTTAATGAGAAATAAGTAGTACATTTTATATTTTTGTCTATACTTTTTCCAGTTCCTTAAATGGGATATGTGGAAATGCTGAATCCATGAGGTTATACATTCCCTAGATTCATGATGACTTTTAAGGTATTTATAAAGTGGGGGGAGGGAGTGCATTTTATAAGCTGAAAAATACAGCAGGTGTTTTTTGATTCTAACCCTGTAAAGTCAGGATGATGGGGAATGTGATGGACAAGTAGCTTGTTCCTTTTCCTAACCACATTTTATTTTTTCCCATTACTATAGCAGTTTGTAAATCTGTTGAAAAAGCTCTGCATGATCAATCCATATGGATTTTTGTACACATTTTCACTAGTAGGCACTTTTTATAAGTGCATTTTCTCTTTACTTAGTGGAGTTTATACATGTTTTTTCCTAATACTATATGTTCATTTTATGCATACATTTTTCTTCAGACATGCATTTTAGTGCATGTTTTTCTTGAGTTGCAAACAGCAGTTTTATATACAAATATATTCTGGTTTGTAGATAGTTTTCAGAAATGCTTACAGGCTTGAACATTTTATCTTTCCATAGCAAGACATAAATAATTACCATTACAATTAGTATGAAACTGATGCTCAGTTTCAGTCAATTCTTATGCGACAAATTGAATCTGGACCGGGGCCCTTTCCTCCAGTCTTTATGCTGCTGGAAACTCTTTAGCCTGATTCGGGCTGGCATTTCCACCGCCTGCAGATTCACCACAGCTACTTGCTGCCCGCTGCCATGCTGCCTGCGTGCCCCCCAACCACCCCTATACTGCTCCAGTCAAAGGAGAGTGTGGCTCCACAAGGGGGGTTGCTGGGGGATGCTCAGGTAGCACATATGCTCCGGTGGTGGGTAGCCCTGGTAAATCCAAAGGTGGTGGAAATGCTGGCCCAATTTAAAGATTTTCTGGCAGTGTAAACATTAGAGGCGAGAGCCCCAGTCCAGATTCAATTTGTTGGATGGTCATGGATGCACTCAGTTTTATAGAGGAAAGGATTCCATTTGAAGGGAGAACTTGGGCTACAGCCTTAACAAATTTTCCTATAATCCCATACCACTAAAAAATCATCTCACCTCTGAAACATGGTATACTGTATATGTGGGAGGAACATTTATACTTACATCTACAAAGCCTGTTCTGAGCACAAGGTCTTTTACCCATGATCCCAAAGGTTTCAGTGAAGGATATGCCACATTGGCCCAGAGTGTTGGAACCTGATTGTTAAGAAAACTGTGGTATACTCTTTCCATTTCTTCAGACATTACTACAAAACCTGCAATAGCTTTGTTAAGTGTTTCTAGAGAGCTCTGAAAATTGAAAAAGAAGAAAATTTCTTTACTCTTGCATGGAAAAGAACATAACTGCAATTCTGTGTGGTCAGTGCAGTCCTATTGAGGGTTCTTCTCTTCTTCTTGACTTCAAGGATCTACTGATCATATTAGGCCAAGAAAAAGAAGGGGGAATTTAATGGAATCACAGTAGTGCTGCAAAATCATTTTCTGAAGTTAACTATATAGCACATTCAGGCTGCTTCACATCTTCTAACACAGTGTTATGATTAAGGCTGCCTGATTGCAATTTAAGAGAGAAGGATTTTAGCATTAATATTGCAGTGGGGATTATGCAGATGTTCTACTTTTCAAATACTTTTTGTCCTGTTAGTCTGCTCTTTCTTTTCTGCCTCAGAGTGCAGTTTAAAAGGTGGGGGGGGGGGAGGAGTGAAACAAACAAGGAGAGAAATCCTTGAAATGAAAGGCCTCTCTTTCTTAGATAAATCTGCAGATAAATCACCCAGAAAGTATATAGGGATGTGCATGTATTCATCACCTATCTCAGTTTAAACTGAAACTTTTAAAATAATTCAGACACATTCATTAAAATATAGCAAAGCAGCAGCAAGCAGTATAAAAATAAGGAGCATTAAAGCAGATTGAAAACCAGTGTATGATAAGCAATTTTTTGACTGTTCTTACAGGAAAAATCCTCAGGGGCTGTGTACAGATATAATGAATTAAGATCACACAACCCTACAATAAAGTCCAGCACTAAAATGGTATAAAACAAGGGAAGGCAATGGAGAATGAAGCTCATTCATATAGCAATAAGCCATGATGAACTCAGATAAAAGCCACTCTTTTTTCCAATCCATAAGGGAGCATAAACCCTGACTGGACATCCTTTGTCCACTCACCAAATTCCTTGCAGAGGATTTCCCTCTGCCAAGAATAGGTTCTAAGGTATCCCGGAACAGCTTGTCTGATGCTGATGAAATCCCAGATCATATTTCCATGAACCACCTACTGCATCACTTTGCCAGCTTGGATAAAGTTCAACACAGTGGTTCCAAACTCTCCAGCTTTGGAGGAGCAGGTGAGCAACTTTTGTGGCCAACTGTGGATACCTGCTACTAAAGAGTATGGACAGCCTTTCAATTCTCTCAAGCAGCTTCCTCCAACCTGCTCGTCTTACAATCTAATCCTGAATTCAGTTGTGTTATAATTAACCCCACTGATTCCAGTGGAGATGTAACTGAAGTCTTCTACAGACCATTACCATGACTATTTAGCTTTATAACAGGGTACCCAATAAGTTTTATACCAGATTCACAAACAGATGAAAAGTCTATCTTTTGGTTTCAAATGATAAAAGACAAGCCAAGTTATCCATTGTATTAAAAAGACCTCATACGTTTTAATTTTTTATCTTAGACTGCAGTTAAACAAAGGCAGGAAAACAAATTTGATGTGATCAATATGTTGGAAAATACAAGTAAAATAAGGGTCTGTGAAAAGAATGACATATTCATGGAGTTGCCTTCTTATTTCTCATTCTCTTCCTCCAAGTTTCCTGAGCTTGTTTAGCAATGACATTAATGATTGATAAAATTAATAAGTAATGCTGCTTTGCAAAAATGTTTTTTTCTTTCAAATCAGACTTGATTCTTGGCTGCAGTATTCCAGGCAGCCTATTCAGAAGTGTTTGCCATTGCTTTCTTCTTAGGTATGGCAGGAAAGGACTGGCTCAGGATTACCCTGCTGGCTTTCAGGGCTAAGGAAGGACTCGGACTTAGTTTTCTCTGCTCTTTGTCAAACATAATGGCTCTGCCAAAAATCGAACTGTACTCTTATGACTACAGATGATTTAAAATATTGTATTATATGAAGAAAAAATATTTCTCAAATGCAGCCCTCATAGCAATGTACATCAGCCAAAGATTATTTCATGCTACAAAATAAACTCATCTCCAAGCCCAAATGCAATACCGGGAAGAAACCAAGCAGAAACAATTTAAATTATCCAGTTTGGAGATGAAAAGGAATTATTGGACAAAGAAAAATCAATAAAAGTTGAGAATCAGAAGCTGCAGAAGATGAAGAAGAGAGCCAGGAGGAGATAAATGTGAAAGGCAGTAAGAGAATCTAAAATAGTTTCATCAGGTTTCATGGGGTTGAAAAAAAGTAGTTTTGAAAATGATGCTATAACTAAGAATGAGGGTATTGGGCAAGGCACGTCAATGGTACAATTTAGCAATTTTAGTGGTGAACTTTTATTTAGTCACCAGGAATTGAACCAAACTAATGATCATACAAGAGAGAGCTATCATTTCAATACATGGTGTCTAATACTTCTATTCTGCAGAGCAAGACTATAGTTCTCTGCCTCCCTGATGGCACTACTAGCACAAATTATTATCTCCTTGGATATTTTATGATACTGAAAAGCATTCAAAAATGATAAATAACTAAGGTTCCTTGACTCCCTCCAGGAGGTCAATCAAGTGTTATTTACTAACATGTTATTTTTTTCTATGTAAAACTGCAGTGGCTTACAACTGAATAAGGTGGTAAACAAGTCAATGAATAAATAAATTTGCAAGAACAAAATAACTTATTCTTCTTTGGGAGCAAATCCCTTGGAACCCAGAGGGATTTCTTCCTGGGGAAAGGTGAACAGTATTGCTACCTAAATTAGAAGAAAAATACAAATTCTTCCAAGCCTACCAATTCTTCCAAACTGTACCAAGTAGAAGAAATCGATTAACTCCAATATGAGGCATTCCGCTGTTACTAGCCATGCCTGACATTTCATGTTTACAGCATTAGGTGAGATTTCAGAGTTGTATATCAAAGCCAGCACCCTAATTTGACAGATTTATTATTCAAGAACTGACTGCAGCAACGAGAATGCAAACTTCAAAGGAGGGAATAGAGAAAAGAGAAAGACAAGCATAACAAGGCACTGTTCTACCCAAGTATCTGCTGAAGACTGCCACATTTATTTATAATGCATATGTATAACCTGCTCTCTTTCCAAACAACTCTGAGCAGTGCACACATTGTTTAAGTTACTACCCTCATAACAGTCCTAAGACTATAGGTTGGGAGTGCAGATCACCCAGTGACTTTCATCATGGGCAGAGCGGGGATTTGAACTCAGGGAGTCTAGATCTTAGGACTCCCAGTCTACCATTCTTTCCCATGGTGCTTCACTTTCTTCCAATTTACTTATTATTACAATATTTTTTGAGTTTTTTCTGACTTTTAAAGACTGTTTTTGTTAATCATAATGCTGAAAGGAACAGCACACAATAACTGTCTAGACTAGTTTTGCTAACACCTCAGATATCACAATGACATCACAGCATTAAGTAACACTCAGCCTTACTTGATAAATATTGAATATTTTTGCCCTTCCTGTTCACTCACTTTTTTGAGTAGTAGCAGAATAATTAAAGAAAATGTTACACTCGTTTTAGTTAAACATTTTAGCATCTTGTTTCTTAATGGCAGGATTCTTCACAAACACACAGTAAATTAGTAACATCAGATTTTAGACCGTTCAGTTTAAAAAAAGTAACAACTGTACCCTCAGCAGTCTGAGAAGGTTGTTAAAACGATCTACTTCTTGCCCGAGAACTGTAGTCAGAGAGTCTGTTCGACTTTTGCTGTCCTTCACAAAAAGTACTTCTGCCGCAACATCCATGTCAAGCTTCTCTGCAAAACAAAGAGTGTTGGATCTCTCCATATGTTCTTTAATAGCCATTTGAAACCACACACAATCAAGGCTATCCGTTTTTGACAGTAGTGACTAAATTGCACCTAGGCTTAGAAACCAGCAGTTGACATTCACTCCAAAGAGGCTCTCTGACAGAAAAAAGAGACATTGGTAGAGTCATGGCCCTCAGCCTTCCAGGATGGCAAAGCATGTAATCCTTGAGCTTTCTGAAAGGCAGCCCTCCTCCTAATCTTATACTCCATGAAGAAGGGAAATCTTTCAGTGGCATTACATCAGATTGAAAAGAAATGGCAACCAGCCCTCCTAGTCTCTCTTTGATTTCCCTCTCACCCACAGATAATTGCCTTCTGGTATCACACAGACTGGCCAGACTGTGTGGGAATTTCTGGGCAGCAACTTCACCAGTCAAAGCAGAAATCCAAAGCAAATAGGTTTATTGAAATATCATACTAGGTGGGGAGGAAGGGAAGGCAGAACTATAGTTGATCAAAGCTAACAATATACAAAGAAAAGGACAAAAGAATGAATCAGTATTTTCCACCATTTTGAAAGCTAAAAATCCTTGATCCTTCACACCCATTCCAGGTGAGAAAGAACAACCTTGAATTTCAAAACAGTGTATAACCTCTCAGAGAAATGAAGACTTATTTTAAATCCTCTGTCCTTGCAAAGGGAGAGGGGAGTTTGGCTGACTCAAATGATCTTAATGATGCTAAAATATGGTTTCTATTTTTAACAATAATAATGGGTCTTATTGCTGTACTCAGGTGGGTCTTAGGAATGTCCTCTAAAATGATCTCTAATTATATACAGCAAAGTGTAATAATCACATCCTGTATGTATCCTGTTAGAATAAGGAAAGAGAAGGATGCTTTTCCTGTCTTCCTTTGAGTTCATGGCATGATATGGTGAACGCTGTAGTGACTATACCATCTGGGTTTTCACAGTCCCCTAGGCAAAAATGTGGTTGGCTAGTCCACAGTTCAGTGTATCATTTTCAAGTGATCTTTTTAAGAAGGAAGAAGGATATTTCTCAGAAAAGCTGGGCTTTTTATTGATTGCACTTTGGCTATTTGGATGTAAAAACTTCAGCAGAAGTAGAGAGGTAAAGACTTCTCTAGCCTGAAGCAATACTCATGGAACTAACAGCATACCAAATAAAATTGCTCTCCGCAGATACGGCATTAGGCCAGATTCAGAAACATATGGAGAAAACATGTCATCCTGGGTAATTTCCTTAGCAAAACAACCAAACCCCCGAGGATATATTTGATGTGGCTCGATAACCAGTGGCATATTCTGGAAGCCACTATAAAATTAAGGGTACAATTTGATGCATGCTTGCATGAGGCAAGAATGTATAGGTGTTATATCCAAATAAACATCCACAGAAACGTACTGCATGGCATTTGGGGTTTCACATTCTTTATTTCTGTTAGTTATAGATATCACTTGTTAGTTATAGATATCACTGCCAAATACCAGTCTTACCAATTATTATTTTCTAAATAGTTGCTAATTTCTGTTAGTTATAGATATCACTGCCAAATACCAGTCTTACCAATTATTATTTTCTAAATAATTGCTCAGTTCATTAAGGAGATATTTACAGATATTTAATTGAAAGAATAGTTTGCCCTAGTTAAATCACATAAATGTAACGACATTCACTATACCTCGCCTTAAAAATAAATTATAGTAATGCTATCTTTAAAGGAAGTTGTAATTAAAGATATAATTTTTTAAAATATTTTGAATAAAATCATTTTAATGATCAGGCATATTGTCCTTTAGCAACTGTATTTCACAGCTGGAGAAGAATAATCAGATAATCCACAGAATGGCCGGAGAAGGATTTTTTTTCAGAGTGCAGATTTTATTTGGTGTATTTTTAAGAACGGGCTGCATGATTGTCATGGCAAAGTCTAGCAAAGGGTCCAACAGTGATCTCAGAAGGGATGCGTAATCCAAGCCAAATGAACTTGATGCCAGCCTAAGATTCAAGCTATGGCTTGAGGACCAAAGGAACATGTGCCTCAATTATAAAATGAACTACAAAAGCATCATATGTACAAGGCTTGAATGGGTATAAAAACCAAATCTCATTTGAGTTGAGCTCAGCTCTTGTGAATATATCTATGCCTCCTTCTGGGATATTTTTTCCATGGGGGCGGGGAACTCTCTGCTGTGGAACATTTGCCACCAGAGTCCAACTTGCTGCTGGGAGGCAAGTTTTATAATGAAAGAGTTGCCATGCAGCGAATCGTCTACGGTGAGTTGGCCGCGCTGAGATGAACAATCCAGTTTTGTCACACCTGAGGTCAGCCACTAGCGATGGAATTCCTCCATCATTTTCCAAGATCTCCTACTGTAGCTTTAACCAGATCTGATCCTGCTTAGCTTCTGAGGCCAGATCGTTAGGCTGGTGTTGCTATATGCTGAGGCCTGAATAAAACTAAGACATAAAAAAATCTATTTTGAAAAATGGCTTGGATCCAATCCTGGTTTGTTCTTCCTGAGTCAGTTAAATTACAAATGAGGCAACAGGGAGGGACACCCAGCTTTCATTCTGCTGCCTTTCTTTCAGTCACAAAGTACAATCCCCAAATAAATGTCTTATTCTTCTTTAACTGTTTGATGCCTCTTCACATGAAATAAAAACAAGAGAAACAAATTTACTATGTCAGCGTCACAAGCAACCAGTCCATTGGGCTTAGAAAGCTGAAAAAAGTACATCCAAGTTATCTCTCCTGAATTACTTATGTTCCAGTTAGTTAGTGTATATGCTGGAGAATATTTATTTTAGAATGGATTTTGTTGTCATAATTGTTTAGAAGACTAATGTATTTCCCCAGCCAATGCATACAAGGTGAAGAAGAACAACATCTCTTTGCTTCACTAAAGGAATCTCTACTGGTTTGTTGTGAGCTATTTCAGCCAAAGAGATCCTTTCTCTCTAAGCTTACTTTGAGGGTGCTTTGTGACAAGTAATCCTAAAACCTCTCCTTATGTAAAACAAACACCTAGAAAGGTTTTATCCCACATACACCCCTCTGACTCATCTCTTCTTTGCTTTCCTCCACTTTGGGAGGAATGGTGATGTAAAAAATAGCAAGATGGCCATTGTGCAATCCTCCATCATCGTAACAACAGTCCAAACAGCCCACAAGAGAAGCTGCATAAAAAGTTATTTTAGAAGTGTCAGAATTTCGATTGTCTAAGAAACAAGCTAGGTGCTGAAATCAGCAAATCCAGAGAGGGAGAGAGGGGAGAGGAGGCCCCACTGCTTTCCCAGTCTGGCCTTGAGAGAGGAGTAGAAGCAGGGTGCTGCAGAGAAGGAGAATAGGGAGCGACGTCAGCAAGAGAAGTGAATAGCAGGCCAAGAACTTATGTCAAACATGCTGAGGGAGAGGATGGGGAGGATGAAAGGCTGAGGAGTTTCATGCTCTGGCAAGGAATGCAGGTGGGAGTGAAGAAACAGGCATGTAGAGCAGAGCAGGAGGTAGGGGTGTCACGAGGGGTGATCATGTGGGTGGCATGGTCAGAATGGGCCAGCAGCAAGCCCACGTCTGCAAGCTGGCAGAACCCAGCAGGCAGGAGTTCCAGTAAGGAGATGGGCATAGAAGGTCTTGGGAGGGCAGGGAGGGGCAGGGCAGGGGGAAAGCTAGCACAGCCAGCAATGATGGGAGAGTGTGGGGAGGGGCAGGCCTTCATTCCAGGTGTCTGGATTTTTTTTCAAATTTGTCCAGAAAAACTGGTGGTGCCTCTTTAAAAGTTGCTGTTCTTCATCCTGGCTATCCAGAGTTTTCCAGACAAATTCAGACAAAAATCCAGATAGCTGGAATGAAAACGCTAGACTTCTGCTTTCAGTAAAATAACCCCATCCCTCTGCGCCACTCTTCCCCAGCCCCTGGTGTTGCCAGAGCTGGCAAAACCTCTGGAAGGAAGAAACACAGTAAGAGATAAGAACAGTCCAAGCCCTGAGAGCACTTCACTGCTCAGGGCTAGAGTTGCCAGATTTTCATTGGTATCTTGCAGGACCAGAAGTCATGCGAGATTTGAAATCTTGCACAACTTCATAAAACCCAAGAATCTTGCACAAAAACACAAAGTTCACACAAGATTTTGGGTGTCGCATGACGTCGTAAAACCCGGAAATCTCGCACGAACTTGTTTTCGCTACTGAGGGCAGAATGAAGGCAGAGTTGGTACATAGGCCAAACTCAAAGCACAAGCTGGAATACGAATCTTAAGCCCAAGATATACATAAGCAAGGGGGACAGTTGTGAAGTTGCCACCAGAAAACTGGAAGGCCTTGGTGCTGGCACTGAATCTCCTCCCAGATCTCCTTGCATAGCTGTAGCTGTTCTTGTCAGCTGTCTGCTATGGTGAGTCAGGAGGAAACTGGAGCTGGATAGAGACTTGGTCCTGGTTCAGCAGCATCTCAGCTTGATTTTCAAAAAAGAAGAAACAGGTCACCTGTATAGCATCCATGAAATGTCATTAAAAAGTGCCTCTGCACCCAAACATCTAAGGCACTATCTGAACAAACCATTGAAAGAACCATACTGCAACAAATCTGTAGGATCTCAGAAGTCACTACTAAAGTGCTGTACTGGGCATCACTCTAGAAAACAATTAAATCAAGCAAACACAAAGATCCATGTAGTACAACATATTTTTCATGGACTGTGACAACCACTACATAGGACTAACAGGCAGAAGATTGTAGAATGTGTCTACGAAAATCAATTTGTAGTAAAAGGAGACATAAAAGTTCATTTAATATCACAACATATAAATAAATTTCATCATGCCTTCAACTGGGAGGCAGTATTTTAAATACTATTATTAAAATTATTATTAAATAATTTTAAATAGGGTAAAATCCAGGAATTTTAAGGAAGTGCTTGAGTCATATTACTCAAATAAATCCATCAAGAGATAGATAGGCCATACTCTCATCTGCAAACCCATTTTAAAACAAATAGAAACCCAGGAAATAAATAATGTAAACCAAACAAATACCAAGCCAGTGGTGTTGAGAGGAAAAGTGGGGGGTATTGCCCCTGGTGCCACCCCAAGAGGAGGTGACACACCCATTCCGGGCCGGGGGTGGAGATGGGGTAGCAAAGCGAGATAGGGCGGCAGTGGCACGGCTTCAATATGAGCCAAGCATTCAGCTTACATCTCAGCTTCAGCCACCCTGCTGACCTCTGGAGAAGCTGCCTCCTATTGCTCCGCTGGCTTCTTGGAGCCGCTTTTCAGGCGGGGTGTGTGTGCAGCTCTGTGGCAAAGTGGCTTCACTGGCCTATTGGGGGCACTTAATGCTCCCGGCTGGAAGTTGCATAACTTCCGGTTGGTGCACTTTAGGTACAGCGCCCTCGGTATCACTACTGGTCGTGATGCTACAGCACCAAGTCCAAAGGCACATCAAAGAAGAAACAATGCCAATCAAACAAGGCAGGTCAACTAAAAACAGACGTCTCAGACATCACAGACTAGAACAGCCAAAGCAAAAACAGGTAGGACAGCTGTCACACTTTAAAAGCTAGCAGATTTCATTCCTGTGTCTCAGCACTGACAATTCTACCTCAGTTGATAATGAAAATGTCTGCAAGAAGGTAATCAAGCACAGACAACACCATAATCTCAACATTTTAACACTGAAGTACATTTTTTCACACTGTTGCAAAGATTTAATTTATTGAATATAAATGTACATATGTGGAAAGTGATCTTTAATTTCTGTAACTGAATTGTTTTGTATATAAGAGAGTAAGAAAAAAAATCCTTAATATTAAGAAAAGTATGAGGTGATTTTCATACCAGGAATTTTAGCAAGAATTGAACTAGCAAGCTCTTGAACAATCTCATCGTTGCTTTTTCCTGATCCTTGGGCTGTTGATCGTGGCTGTACATCAAGTATTGTGGTAATCAGAGTATTCGTTTCTTTCCGCTAT